>BLSH010331672.1:127160-141047 GCA_018402905.1 Glandirana rugosa | reverse complement strand
GGTAGAAGGTGAGCAGGGGAAGGGCATACACCTACTCCAACATCCGAGGCGCTTCCAGGTCGAACCGCTTGTGTCACCGTCTCGGGTTAGAGACCTTCTCAAGGCCTTGGTCACCGTCCCCCATGGCTAAAAACTACCACTAGAACAACTTTAGAGACATTAGCTATGTCCCGGACTCCCTTACTAGAAAAAAGAGCTGTTTCTTATAGGGGCGAGGACGTCCTCTTCACCACCCAGCCTACTTTGGGAAGAGATCCAAAAGCAGTTCTATCCGGAACTCCCGACGGTTAAGGTGAAGCCTTTCTCCTTTCTAAGACGACTTTCCCTGGACCATCCTCCAGTCAGCCCGTCAGTATCCTAGACACGTCACCCTTTTGTAGACGGGGGAAAAAGACTTACGCAGGTCCTTTAGTACCATTTGTCACCCGCCGCAGCCCCAGGAAGTACCCCCACCTGTGCTGTGTATGGACCCTGACACCGATCAGGAAACCCGCCTTGCTGTCCCCACTGTTTACCATGATTTCCTGGACGCATTCAGAAAAAGGGGGCAGATGTTTTCCCACTGCACAGATCCTATGACTGCCCGACTGACCTCCTACCAGGTCCCTTTCAGCAGAATCTTTCCTCTTTCCGAAGTGGAATTGGCAGCCCTCAAGGCCTATCTTGACGAAAACCTAGAGAAGGGTTTCATCCGACCCACCACTTCTCCTGCAGGAGCGGGGATATTCTTTGTCGAGAAAAAAGATCATTCCCTCAGGCCCTGTATCGATTACAGAGATTTCAACAAGATCACCATCAAAAATCGGTACCCCCTGCCACTGGTTCCGGAACTCTTCCAGAGATTGGGCTCTGCCACTGTGTTCGCCAAGCTGGACCTTCGCGGAGCCTACAACCTCATCCACATACGGGAAGGGGACGAGTGGAAGATGGCCTTGCGGACTCGGTTCGGCCATTACGAGTACCTCGTCATGCCCTTTGGGCTTTGTAATGCCCCTGCCACGTTCCAGCAGCTGGTGAATGATGTCATCCAGGACTACCTGGACCTATTTGTGGTGATATACTTGGATGACATGCTCTTCTACTCTCCCTCCCTAGAGGAGCATTGCAAGCATGTGTAGTGTGTACTCAGCCGCCTCCGGCAACACGGCTTATATGCGAAGGCTGAAAAATGTGCCTTCGAGTGTGCCAGTATTTCCTTTCTATGGACTCTCAGAAGGTCTCAGCTATTCTAAACTGGCCATGCCAGTAGACAAAAAAGGGGTTCAGCGATTTGTTGGATTCGCAAACTTTTATAGAAAGTTCATCAGGGGATTCTCTGCTGTCATTGCTCCCATAACACAACTAACCAAGCAGAACTCCCATTTCCTCTGGACTCCTGAGGCCCAAATGGCCTTCTTGACATTAAAGAAATTGTTCACCTCAGCTCCTGTCCTCAAGCACCCTGATCCGGCTCTACCTTATATTCTAGAAGTGGAAGCTTCAGAGACTGCAGTCGGGGTGGTTCTTTCACAGAGACGGGGGCCGAAAGCCTCACTTTACCCCATTGCCTTCTTCCCTCTGAAACTTACACCACCCGAGAGAAACGTTGGAGACAGAGAACTCTTGGCTATTAAATCCACCCTGGAGGAATGGCGGTATCTTCTGGAGGGAGCCTCAAATCCTGTTCTGGTTTTCACTAACCGCAAGAACTTAGAGTATCTGCGAACTGCCAAGAGACTCAAACCTCATCAGGCTCGGTGGGCACTGTTCTTCTCTCGCTTCCAACTGCTCATAACATACAGGCCTGGGTCCAAGAACATTAAGCCAGACGCTTTATCCAGGATGTTCCATGAACTGGGGAACCCTTCTCCTCCAGACACAATCCTGCCTGCTCATAGCTTTTTGCTGACCCAGGAAGATCTCTTAACACAGATCAGGTGATCTCTAGCCGGGTCCACCATACCGACAGACTCCAGACTCACTATGAAAGACGGGCTGTGGTGGTTGGGTACCCAAATCTTTGTCCCAGAGGAACTGTGCTTGACTGTCCTGGAACTATGCCACGACCTCAAATTTCGGCAGCCGCAAGACTGCGGAGCTGCTATCACGCTCATTCTGGTTGCCTCTCATGAACGAAGATTGCAAATCCACCCACCTGCACCAGAAACAAGACAGAAAGGTCCAAAGCTTGGGGTCTTTTGAACCCGCTGACTATTCCAGAACGACCCTGGTCTCAAATTTCTGTGGACTTTATAAACGAATTGCCCCCATCCGTAGGTTTCAACACTATCTTTGTGGTGGTCGATCGCCTCACCAAGATGGCCCACTTTGTGCCCATGAAAGGCACCCCCTCGACAACTGAGACAGCAGAAACATTTATTAGGGAGGTGGTTCATCTCCACGGAATCCCCACCAGTATAGTGTTGGATTGTGGGGTGCAATTTACATCTCAGTTCTGTAGGTCCCTATGCTCTACTTTGGAAATTGACCTAGCTTTCTCATCAGCCTACCATACACAGTCAAACGGTCAAACAGAGAGGACCAATCAGATACTCAAGCAGTACCTCCGCTGCTACTCCTCGTTCTCCCAAGACGACTGGGTCTCCCTGCCAGTAGCCGAATTCGCATATAAAAACTTGGTCCATTCTGCCACAAAGCAATCTCCGTTCTGGGCGAATCTCGGCTACCATCCCACATTCTTACCCAACCTGCTGACAGAGAGTGCAGTGCCTGCTGTACAGGAAATCACCCAGTTCCTGGAAAAGAACAATAAGCTCCTACAAGAGACTCTTTTTTTCAATTTGGACTGAAGCTCAAGTAAATGCCATCTATAGATAAGCTATTTGGACTGGCCTTACGTAATTGATGGGGGGAGCCAGTGAAAGCTAGATGGGTCAGGAAGTGATGTGGATAAAACATGTGGTGTGGTAAGAATTCGGTGTCTTATTTTGTCAATTTTTGAGGAGAAATAATCTAGGAATGTGTTACAGAGCTGTGTTGAAGCAGGTAGTTTGGAGGGGCTGTGATGTTTTAATAGTTTGCCAATGGTGCAGAAAAGTAATCTAGGGTTGCTAAGATTTTTTTGATAGTATGGGAGAAAAAGTCTGATCTAGCAGTTTACCCTTATAGACACACAAATAGTCTTTCCATGCATGATAATAGACAGTCAAACCGGATCTGCGCCAATTTCTCTCCAGCCTCCGTGAGACTGCTTTCATAGAGCAAAGGTGATAATTATACCATGGAGCCGGACGGGAGAATCAGACGGTTCGAGTTTTTAATGGGGCATAGTTATCAAGGGAAGATGAAAGAGCTTGATTAAGGGCATATATTTTGTCAACAAGGATGTCAAAAGGGGGGTTGCAGGAAAGGGAGGAAATTACAGAATTATCAAATTTGGGCTGGTCAATAGAAGTCCAGTTTCGGTAATTTACAGAACGAGACACGGAGGTGTTAGAAATTGCTAATCCCAGATTGAAAAGAATAGCCAGATGGTCACACAAACCTAAGTCACGGGGAGAGCAGAGACAATAGGGCCTAGGTCTAGGGTGTGTCCTTTGATATGCATGGGGGTGCAGACAAATTGAGTTAGGTCAAAGCATTCAAGAAGAGACAGGAAGTCTTTAGCTAAACTTGACAACTCTGAATCAATGTGTATATTAAATTCCCCAAGTATAACAATACTTTTAAAACTGAGGCATAAGAATGACAGCAGATCCACAAAGTCACCTAAAAATCTTTACAAGGTTTTGGTGGACGATAAACTGTAGCAATAACAGATGAGTGGGGAACACAGATTTTGAAAGCAAGACATTCAAATGAGGAGAAAGAGGGTACATTTACAGGGGATAAAGTGTACAGCAGGTTGTAAATAACAATTAAACCTCCACCTTTACCTGATAGACGCGGAAGGTCAAACATACCATACCTCAAAGGGGTGAGTTGGTTGAAAAGGATGCCATCATTTTGTTTGTGCCAGGTTTCAGTTAAGCACAGAAAGTCTAACTTATTACTTAAATAAAGCCTGAAATAAGTAATACCTTGTTGTTAGCAGAACATGTGTTCAGGAGCGCTGATATGGCCTTCCTTGGAGGGTCAAAGGGAGTCAAAGCGGAGTCAGGGCATGATAGAGAAAGTAGGCTTTTGAGGTCTGCACCAGTGCGGGGCGGTCTTGCAGCCTTATGCTGATAAGCAGGGATTGAGACAGCACTGGTACTTGAAGGAAGGAGAAGACGCCCAGTGCCACGATGCATATATCTCTTTGGTCGTAAAATCCCAATATTCCAACAGAGACCATATGCGCCTTTGGACAAGAAATAATTTTGTTTTAGTTGCTGGAGTTGCAGTGCAGTGTACCTGAGCAGCATGACTGAGAAAATCCAGGTAAAGTGGTGGAGAGGATATCCTGTTGTTTACAGTGCAGCACAAGGTAATAGGTCCAGTATTCCAAGGAAGGTTCGGAGGTGGGTCAACAGCAGGAGGTCCAGTGCAGGGCAGTGAAAGAGGTCCTGTGATCCAGGAAGATTTGGAGGGGAGTAAGCAGCAAGAGGCAGGTTTTTAAGCAGTGGTCCAGTGCAGGGCAATCAAAGAGATCAAGCTGGGGCAGGTTGTTAAGCAGTGGTGCAGTGCAGGGTGATGAAAAAGATCTGAGAAAATTTGGAGGTTCATCAGCAGCAAGCTGGGGCAGGATGTGAGACCTGATAAATCACTCCTATAGTCAGAAGGAGGAAGTTCAGAAATATAACATGAAAAAATAGAAAAAAAAATAGTAAATGTTGGTGTGAGGAGTGGCAGCCAAAATGCACCAGCGTTCCCTCTACAGCCAGGAGAAGATCAAGGATAGCTCCTTCCACCTCGGAAGCTGGAGCAGTGTCCAGCCAGATCGGCCTTTAATACCAGATAGCCGACCACCCGCTCTAAAAAACAGTACCGGGTATAGCCTGTAGCTGCAGGCTATATACCAATACATACACTTCTCCCGACCGCTGTATATAAACAATGATTTGTATGAAGTGGTTAACAATAAGAGACAGAATAACAAAAATATCCAGAAAATCACACTTCAAAAAGTTATCAATTAATTGGCATTTTAATTAGTAAAATAAGTATTTGATCCCCTATTAATCAGCAAAATTTCTAGCTCCCAGGTGTCTTCTATACAGGTAATGAACTGAGATTAGGGGCACTCTCAAAGGGAGTGCTCCTTATCTCAGCTTGTTTCCTGTATAAAAGACACCTGTCCACGGAAGTAATCAATCAGATTCTAACCTCTCCATCATGGCCAAGACCAAAGAGCTGTCCAAGGATATCAGGGACAAGATTTTAGACCTACACAGGGTTGGAATGGGCTACAAGACTATTGCCATGCAGCTTGGTGAGAGGGTGATAACAGTTGATGCCATTATTGGCAAATGGAAGAAACACAAAATAGCTGTCACTCTCCCTTCGTCTGGGGCTCCATGCAAGATCTCACCTTGTGGAGTTTCAATGATCCCGAGAACGGTGAGAAATCGGCCCAGAACTACACAGGAGAATATTGCCAATGATCTTAAGGCAGCTGGGACCATAGTCACCAAGAAAACAATTGGTAACACACGATGCCGTGAAGGAATGAAATTCTGCAGCGCCAGCATGGTCCCTCTGCTCAAGAAAGCACATGTACAGGCCCATCTGAAGTTTGCTAATGAACATCTAAAATGATTCAGAGGAGAACTGGGTGAAAGTGTTGTGGTCAGATGACACCAAAATCAAGCTCTTTGGCATCAACTCAATTCGCCAAGTTTGTTGGAGGAGGAATGCTGCCTATGACTCCAAGAACACCATCCCCACCTTCAAACATGGAGGTGAAATCATTATGCTTTGGGGGTGTTTTTCTGCTAAGGGGACAGGACAACTTCACTGCATCAAAGGAGCGATGGACGAGGCCATGTACCGTGTTGTGCGTTTGAAGTCAGGAATTGCCTCAACGATAACAATATTGAGTAATTTTACCATTCAAATTATTTTTTTTTAAAACACACATCAAACGATATGAATACAGACTAAATAGGGAATATTTATTCACTAGACACGTATTCACAATAAATAGTTAGATTATTGATGGACATAAATTAAATCTTACGTAAAATACAAATTGTTATGCAACAATTGCTAATGGATTTTACTAAGCAATACGAATGGAACGAAACTATTAATTTCCTCACGTGGACACAATAACCATGTATGTATAATTAACTAAGAGACAAATGTCTGCGATTTATGCAGCCTAACAGTTACCTTCCTGCAGGAAAAGCAAGAGCTAAGCTATGTAAAATAAAACAAATGGTACGCTACTATAGCACCAAACAAAAGATGATAAAATTTGGAAAAACAAAAAATAAAGATAAAGAAAAATCTAAAATGGTTATTATAATCACGGGAATTATCATCTAAATATCACAAAAAATCAATAATAAGTATTCTCAAATAATCAATGAATCAGGAAAGATCAATGTAAACATAATTATCCTTCCACAATGGCTGCTGGCTTACAATGGTTACCAGAGTCCCCTAAGATGGCTGCCTTTCCCAAAATGGGATCTCGTCAAGGCGGAGCTGCGTCTTGGCATCCTTAAAGTGTCAAAACGATGAGGCATAATGATAAGTGTATGAGGTGTGAATGAAGTGTGTGTGTGAGGTCTGAGGGTGTAGTGAAGTCAAGTGTAGTGTCCTCATGGCTTCCTCTCCTGGTCCTGTATATCGTTCTGGACAATAAGCTAATAAAATTTTTAATAAGCCTAGACCAGAAGGTGGAACATCTTATCATTGGCTCATATATGTAAATATTAATTCCATTGTTTGTTTAGGCATTGCCTCTCTTATGTGAATTTTTTAAGGTGTGTGCGGCGCTCACCTGACATTACTCAGTATGCTCAAATTTAAACCAAATATATATCAACATAAAAAAAAAACTGTGCTGGGTCAGATGCAAATCCAACCATTTCTGATATTATTATCGCAATATATAAATCATATTACAAATCAGTCCCAAACAATGGCATCTGCCATAAAACATATGGGAAGTCCTTTAAATATGCATAAAACAAAAGGATAGCCAGGAAACAAAATGTATATTAAGGCAGGTAACCAAATGAATTAGCCAGTATGCCAGGGGTTTAATACTCGCCGGCCCTAGTCCATTAGAATTAGCAGTGCTAGCTGTAGAGTTGATGGTCCTCCCGCAGCGAAAACAGCTCATGGAAGACAAAGATCAGCAAACTCTCATTGCACAAACATTGTAGGATAAAGCAGACATAAAGCCACTGAGAAAATTGTAAACTCATGTGCCCCTGTGCCGACCGACCAGCACCGTCTGCAGCAGCGTGTATAGGAGCTGGTTCCGTGTTTCCCTCGGCGTGCGTTCCACTGCTCAGAAGCCGGGACCAAGGAAACGGAATTGATGTCAGAAATAGGCGTGGCTTCTATGCATTTCGTGTTTCCCTTGAACATGTCATCAGGAGGTACTTCAGGAGGTAACACGCACACACACTAGATAGCTCTGTTACTAGTATAGTGCCTGAACGGATTAATATCTTTGATGTGATCAGAACTATATTAGCGTCCCCAGTAGTTCAGTGTTCCCAAAAAAGAGGAGTTAGCAGGATCAGACCAGATACCTGCTAGCACCTGTGTTTAGACCCTCTTCCCAGCCCAGCCCACCCAAGTTCAGTATCAATAGATCACTGTCACTTAAAAAGCACAGCACACATGACTGCAGCATTAGAGTCATGCCTGATCCCTGCGAACACTAACAGTTAATTTTCTGGTAGCGATTGAAGAAGGCTCTGACAACCAGAGTGAGTCACACTAGTTGTACTTATAAATTTAGAGGCCAAAATGTCCAAACAGAGGTATACTAGTGAAGAGGCCTACACGTTGCTGAGCATTGACAGAAGAGAGTGATAGGGAAGCTCCACTGTCAGATTCAGGCTCAGTATATGAACCAGTAGAGAGCAGCGGCACCCAGTCAGATAGCTTTGTTGACAGAGCAGTGATCCCTGCTAAGGTCAGGCGTACCCGACTCCGTTCTTCTGTTGTTGAGGTGCAAGAACCACAGGGCTCTCGTATGGAGTAGAGAGCCAGTACTAGTGCCATTCATCCTTCTGGTGAACTGGAAAGCACCAGCGGCCTAGTACATCCTGGTTGTAGACAAACTAGCACTGCAGTAACACTTGGAGATGTGGCGAGTATTCTGACTCCAGCTGTTGTAATGGTGACTTATCCCCTGCTGAGACCTCTATGCCTGGCCTGTATAAGCAGATATAATCATCGCGGACAGTCTTTATCAGATAGCCTGAACTCACGAGACACCGATTCTTCCATAAGCATAGATTTATTGCGAGCATGAGGTACAACAAACAAATGTGGCAGATGCTTGAAAGATGGTATCTGCAGGTCAAAACATGGTAATGTGTCCTAGGATGCGAGTAGATTGTGTGCGGCCTAGACATATGTGGCCATCTTCTTCCTCATGAGACAGAGTCAACCAGGAACAGGAAAAGGAAGTACAACACAGAGTGAACCAGGAAGAGGAAATTACATCAGAAGATGGGAGGGAACACAATTAGAAACAGAATAGGATAATGCAATACCCAAAACAACCACAAGATGGCAGTATAATGACCAATTATATAAACATTAATATAACTATGCATAGCATTACATTTACATGACAGTACATGTAACAGCACAGTGAGTCCCAAGTGCAGTTCAAGTTGGTGCGGTGGCTAGCACAAGATGTGTCCCGCAGCCACCAAGAAGACAAAGACAGGCCTGTAGAGCCCATAGTGCCCTTCCAGCTGCATTTGCTAACCATGATTGGCAGCCCACCACTTCTGCAGCTCCCGCACTTCCCCCATTCACTGGCCAACCTGGAATTCAGGTGGAAACAGTCGATTTTACGTCCCTTGACTTTTATTTGGTGTTTTTCACGGAAGATCTCTACAAATCTATTGTGGACTAAAGCAATTTGTATGCTGGTCAATTTATCACCACTAATCCCCATTTGACAGAGACTGAAAACCTGTTACAGCTCCAGAATTTAAGACCTTTCTGGGCCCATCCCTCGTCATGGACATAACTAAAAAAAAGTGAGTTGGGAAAAAAAGTGAGTTGGGACCTGCTCCACTGACTCAATTCACCATATGCCCATGTTCTCTGCTTCTATGACCAGGACGCTATATGAGCAGATCTTGCGGTTCCTGCATTTCAATGACAATGAACTCTGTCGTCCTCGGGGTGACCCTGAATATGATCGGCTCCACAAAATTTGGCCCCTCGTAAACCACTTCAACCAACAATTCGCAGCCTTGTTTATTCCCGATCAGGTTGTCTGCGTTGACGAGTCCCTGATTAAATTTTCTGTCCGTCTTGCTTTCAAACAGTATCTCTCCAGCAAGCATGCCAGATATGGGGTCATGATGTATAAGCTCTGTGACAAGGCCACAGGCTATACATATAGTTTTATGGTGTACGAGGGAAAAGACAGTCATGTGGAGCCCCCCAAATATTCAGACTACATAGGGAGTGGTGGCAAGATTCAAAAAGGGGTACCACTTGTACGTGGACAATTCTTAAATGAGCGTGGCACTTTTTAGTCACCTATTTGATTATGGAATTGGTGCATGTGGCACCGTGCGTTCTAATTGCCAGGAGCTTCCCCCAATGGCTTGTAAAGTCCCGACTTAGATGGGAGGGGAGAAAGCCTGCTTGAGAAGTAATAATTTGCTTGCAGTGAAGTGGAGGGATACAAGGAATGTTTTAGTTCTGTCCTCCATTCACGCAGATACGGCAGTCTAAATTCCAACAGCGAGCGGTGTTGTGGAGAAGCCCCTCTATGTCCACTATTACAACCTTAATATGGGAGGGTTGGACTTCAATTACCAGTTGTTGGCACCGTACTTAACTGCCCGTAAGGCCAGACGCTGGTACAAAAAAAAAGATGCCATCACATTTTACATTTTACAGTTACAAATAAAACTGTAATATATATATATATATATATATATATATATATAAAATAAAAATCATGTTTGCTTTGCAGATTATACTTTACTGTTTACGGTGTTTTATTGTTAACCATTATTTGGTTTGCAGGTACGCCATTTAGCTGCAGCACTGATTTATTTATCTTGACAGCAATAGTGTTTGCTCCCATGATACGTAAATCATCGACTCCAGAGCTGTAGGAGGTGATTTCACCACCACAGTTAAAAAAAGAGCATATATGCCGAAGCATAGGGGCATGGGTGGGCATAGGGGCTGATTGCCCCTATGCTTCGGCATATATTTTTAGAACAGTGCATGTATGCTCATTATTAGAAGTGGGCATATGAAGGGCGGTATTCTAATGGTGGACAGACCACCAATTGATTGATTCTATTTTTTCATTCACAGGCTGCATGAAAAAAAAGAACATTACAATATATGCCGAACAAGGACCAGCGATGTACTGGTATGTTGCTGGACTTTGAGTGGCTATACCGGAATGATGCCTGCAGGTTTAAATATCATCTTGGTATTGTTCTTTTCAGCCGGCGGTCGGCTTTCATGTAAAAGCAATCCAAGCGGCTAATTAGCCAATAGACTGCTTTTACAAGAAATGGGAAGGAACGTTAGCCCCCCCCCCCCCCCACTGTCTTCCATGGTTTTCTCAGGCTCTCCTGTCCCACTGGGGAACCCCGAGAATGCAGCTGACCATGGAGCTGATCGGAGACTAGAATGGCTCCAATTATCTCAATGGCCTAAGAAACCGGAAGCTACGAGCATTTCATGACTTCGGTTTTGCAGGATAGAAACAGCGCCACTGGGTAATTGGGAAAGCATCTTATCACACCGATCTTGGCATGGTCAGATGCTTTAAGGGCTGAGGAGAGATCTAGAGTCTGATAGACCCCAAATGTTTTAAAAAAAAGTACCTGTCACTACAAATTGCTATCATAGGGGATATTTAAATTCCCTCTGATAACAACAAAAATAAAAATCATTAAAAAAAAATAAAAATTAAAGGGACAGCGTAAAAATAAAATAAAAAGCAAAATGAATTAAAAAAATATAGCACCCCTGTCCCCTCGTGCATGCGCGCAAAGGTGAACACAAGTGTCGCTCTCTTGTTGTATGTAAACAGCAATTGCACCATCCATGTGAGGTATCACGGCAAACTTCAGATTGAGGACAGTAATTCTAGCAGTAGACCTCCTCTGTAAATCTAAAGTGGTAACCTGTAATGGCTTTTAAAGATGTATATAGTTTGTCCCCGCTGTGCAAGTGTGCGTAAATTTAAAGCATGTCGTGTTTGGTATGTACAATATAGTGTGTTTTTGTGCATTAAAATTCAAAAAAAGTGTTTTTTTTTCCAAAAAATTGTGTTTGAAAAATCGCTGCGCAAAGACTTTGTGGGAAAAAAAAAATTGCAACACCCACCATTTTAATCTGCAAGTCCTCTGCTTTAAAAATATATATATAATGTTTGGGGGTTCAAAGTAATTTTCTAGCAAAAAATATATATATATTTTTTTCATGTAAACAAAAAGTGTCAGAAAGGACTTGGTGGTTAAAGTGGTTAGAAGCATGGGTGATGTTGGGCATAAAATGTCAGGACAGTTCAAAACTCCCCCAAATGGAAGTCCCCGTGGAAGCTGGAATCGGCTTCAATCGGGACTCCTTTGTACATTTCCAAAAGCAACGTCACAACGTCACTTCTGGTTTACTCGGCGGCAAACCGCGCCGGTTTTAAAAAATCACAGTATTCAGGATCACTGTTTTTGGCGATCTGAATACTGTGAAGTGCAAAGGAGGATGGGGGGGTCTTTTAGACCCCCCCCATCTCTCCATAAAGAGTACCTGTCACCATATATTACTATCACAAGGGATGTTTACATTCCTTGTGAAATCAATAAAAGTGATCAGTTTTTTTTAACCACTTGCTTACTGGGCACTTAAACCCCCCTCCTGCCCAGACCAATTTTAGGCTTTCAGTGCTGTCGCATTTTGAATGACAATTGTGCGGTCGTGCGACATTGTACCCAAACAAAATTTTTATCATTTTTTTCCCCACAAATATAGCTTTCTTTTGGTGGTATTTGATCACCTCTGCGGGGTTTTTTTTGCGCTATAAACAAAGAGCGACGATTTTGAAAAAAGAACAAGAAAAAGGACTTGGTTAAAGTGGTTAGAAGCATGGGTGATGTTGGGCATAAAATGTCAGGACAGTTCAAAACTCCCCCAAATGGCCCCTTTTTGGAAAGTAGACATCCCAAGCTATTTGAGAGGCATGTTGAGTCCATGTAATATTTTATATCTTGCCACAAGTTTCAGGAAAATTACAATATTTTTTTTTACACAAAGTTGTCACTAAATGATTGCTCACACATGGCATGGGTATACAGTATCTCACAAAAGTAAGTACACCCCTCACCTTTTTGTAAATATTTTATTATATCTTTTCATGTGACAATGCTGAAGAAATTACACTTTACTGCAATGTAAAATAGTGAGTGTACAGCTTGTATAACAGTTTAAATTTGCTGTCCCCTGAAAATAACTCAACACACCTCCATTAATGGCTAAACCGCTGGCAACAAAAGTGAGTATGCCCCTAAGTGAAAATGTCCAAATTGGGCACAAAGTGTCAATATTTTGTGTGGCCACCATTATTTCCAACACTGCCTTAACCATCTTGGGCATGGAGTTCACCAGAGCTTCACAGGTTGCCACTGTAGTCCCCTTCCACTCCTCCATGAAGACAACCCAGAGCTGGTGGATGTTAGAGACCTTGCACTCCTCCACCTTCCATTTGAGGATGCTCCACAGATGCTCAATAGGGTTTAGGTCTGGAGACATGCTTGGCCAGTCCATCACCTTTACCCTCAGCTTCTTTATCAAGGCAGTGGTCATCTTGGAGGTGTATTTAGGGTCGTTATCATGTTGGAATACTGCCCTGCGGCCCAGTCTCCGAAAGGAGGGGATCATGCTCTGCTTCAGTATGTCACAGTACATGTTCCCTCAATGAACTGTAGCTCCCCAGTGCCGGGAAGCACTCATGCAGCCCCAGACCATGACACTCCCACCACCATGCTTGACTGTAGGCAAGACACACTTGTCTCTGTACTCCTCACCTGTTTGCCACCACACACGCTTGACACCATCTGAACGAAATAAGTTTATCTTGATCTCATCAGACCACAGGACATGGTTCCAGTAATCCATGTCCTTAGTAGGGATGAGCTTGATGTTCGGGTCGAACATCGGGTGTTCGATTGTTCGGGTTTCCCCAAACATTATGGGGCGTCCGCGGCAACTTTGCGCGCCGCATAATGCATTAAAATGGTGGCAGAATGCTGATTGGCCAGCTGTGAGAGCTTTGATTGGCTAAAGGCAGGGTGCCTTTAGCCAATCACTGCACAGCGGCCTCAATCCATGCTCCACACTATATAAAGCCGCTTGTACAGCGGCTCTATGTAGTGTGTTGCCAGCGGTGGTCGGAGTTAGACAGAGAGCTTAGGTTCCTGAAAACAGGCAGTTTAGCTAGCTAGCTTCAAAAAGTGTGTTTAAAAATAGAAAAAAAATACAAAAGATAGATAGCTAACTAGATAGAAAGGTAGAAATCTAAAATCTATCTGTCAGTTAGCACAGACAGGTTAGTGTAGGGAGATAAAAATGTATTTATATACAAATATATATATATATATATATATATATATATATATATATATATATATACACACACACACACACACACACACAGTGTATTGAGTGTGCACTATATAGCTGTAAATATGGTATATAGTACACTTGACGTGGTGTATTACAATATATACAGCCTGGTATATATATATATATATATATATATATATATATATATACATACAG
>BLSH010331672.1:112094-127150 GCA_018402905.1 Glandirana rugosa | reverse complement strand
TTGCGTATGCATTCACCGCGGACGTATACTTTTGCCAGAAGTTTGGTGTGTACACTCCATAGCGGTGCTAGCGGTCTCACGTGCACTATATATCTGTACATACGGTATATAGTACACTTGACGTGGTGTCTTAAAATATATACAGTTTTTAACCCCTTAACCCCCAGAGCCCTTTTTTACATTTGTTGATTAAAAAAAATCACTTTTTGGAGTTAAAGACAACAGTAAAGTTAGCCCAATTCTTTGTATATTGTGAAAGAGGATGTTACGCTGAGTAAATAGATACCATACATGTTCCAGTTGAAAATTGCGCACACTCATGGAATGGCGACAAACTCCGGTACTGAAAAATCTCCATAGATGATGCTTTAAAAATTGTTAACGGTTACCAGGTCACAGGTGCAGAGGAGGTCTTTTGCTATAATTATTGCTCTCACTCTGGCGATCGTGGCGATACCTCACATGTGTGGTTTGAAGACCGTTTTCATATGCAGGCGCCACTTACGTATGCGTTTTCTTTGCTGCACGAGCTTGCGGGGACGGTGGCCCTTTAAAAATGTATTTATTTATTTTATTTTTTCTTTTAACACTGTTCCTTTAAAAAAAAAAAAAAATGTGATCACTTTTATTGCTATCACAAGGGATGTTTACATTCCTTGTGATAGCAATAAAAATGATCAGTTTTTTTTTTATATGGTGACAGGTACTCTTTATGGAGACACCCCCCATCCCTCCTTTACACTTCACAGTATTCAGATCGACAAAAACGGCGATTCCGAATACTGTTATATTTTTAAAACTAGCGCCGAACAAACCGGAAGTGACATTGTAACCTTGCTTTCAGAAATGTACAAAGGAGTCCCGATCGAAGCAGATTCCGGCTTCCACAGGGACTCCACACAGCCGCGGACGTGCCGGATCGGAGCTCCGGTCTCCCGGTGGGACGGGAGGCCGGAGAAGAGCAGAAGAAGGTGGTGGGAGGGGGGATGTCCCCTCCCGTAGCCTGGGATAACGACCGAATGGCTGTTATCAACGGATAGCCGGCCGCCTGCTCTAAAAAACGGTACCAGGGTATAGCCTGTAGCTGCAGACTATACCCCGATACTTCCACTTAAAGCAGCCACCATTTATAAACAGCGATTTGCGCTAAGTGGTTACGCTAATTTACAACAGCAGTGCCTGTTCCTGTGCCCAACAAAAGTAACTGCAAGGGGTTACAGTGTTCTGGCACCGACAACACTCAAGGCCCAATTTTTCACCACCTGTTTGACTGGGGCATGTCATCACAATTTTTAACCACTTAACGCGAATCGCCATTTATAAACGACGGCAGCTTTAAGTGGATGTATCGGGGTATAGCCTGCAGCTACAGGCTATACCCTAGTACCGATTTTTAGAGCAGGCGGCCGGCTATACGGTGATAATGGCCAATTATGCTCGGAAGCCACTCGGTCTTTATCCCCGGGAGTGGGAGGGGCCAACCCCCCTCCCGCCACCGCCTGCCGCTCTTCCCGGTCTCCCGTCCCACCAAGAGACCGGAGCTCCAAACCGACACTTCTAGCCGCTGTGTGGAGTCCCCGTGGAAGCTGGGATCGGCTTCAATCGGGACTCCTTTGTACATTTCCAAAAGCAACGTCACAACGTCACTTCTGGTTTACTCGGCGGCAAACCTCGCCGGTTTTAAAAAATCACAGTATTCAGGATCACTGTTTTTGGCGATCTGAATACTGTGAAGTGCAAAGGAGGATGGGGGGGTCTTTTAGACCCCCCATCTCTCCATAAAGAGTACCTGTCACCATATATTACTATCACAAGGGATGTTTACATTCCTTGTGAAATCAATAAAAGTGATCAGTTTTTTTTTAACCACTTGCTTACTGGGCACTTAAACCCCCCTCCTGCCCAGACCAATTTTAGGCTTACAGTGCTGTCGCATTTTGAATGACAATTGTGCGGTCGTGCAACGTTGTACCCAAACAAAATTTTTATCATTTTTTTCCCACAAATATAGCTTTCTTTTGGTGGTATTTGATCACCTCTTCGGTTTTTTTTGCGCTATAAACAAAGAGCGACAATTTTGAAAAAATAACAATATTTTTTACTTTTTGCTATAATAAATATCCAAAAAAATGTATAAAAAAGAAAATTATTCATCGGGTTTGGCCAATATATATTCTTCTACATAAATTTGGTAAAAAAAAAATCGCAATCGGCGTATATTGATTGGTTTGCGCAAAAGTTATCGCATCTACAAACTATGGGAATTGATTTATGGCATTTTTACTATTTTTTTCTTTTACTAGTAATGTCGGCGATCTGTGATTTTTATTGGGACTGCAATATTGCAACAGACATGTCGGACATTTTTGACACTTTTTTGAGACCAATGACATTTATACAGCGATCAGAAATTTAAATATCTACTGATTACTGTGTAAATGTCATTGGCAGTGAAAGGGTTAACACTAAGGGGGCAGTGAAGGGGTCAACTGTGTTCCCTACATGTGTTCTAACTGTATGGGGGTGGGGCTGGTCGGGACATAACAGATCTGACTGATCCCAGTGACAGGGATCAGTAGATCTGCTATGTCCCCCTTAACAGAACGGAGAGCTGCCGTGTTTACAACAGCGGTTCCCCGTTCTGCATCTGTTACAGGTGATCGGTGGGTCTCGGGCGGACATCGAGTCTGCCTGACCCGCGGGCACACCCACGCAGCGCGCGGCAGCCGAGAGAGCGTGCCGCCTCAGGCTGCGAGTGCACCCGGGGAGCGTACACAAGGGCGGACGTCCATGGACGTCCCCGGGGCAATTGAGATCCGCACTGTAGCCATCTTTTGGCTATAGCGGGATCTGAACTAGTTAAAAAACAGTGTTAAAAAAAAAAAAATAAAATAAATAAAACATTTTTTTTTTAAATTTAAAGCGTCATGTAACCGTGAGCTTGTGCAGCAAAGAAAACGCATACGTAAGTCACATCCACATATGAAAACGGTGTTCAAACCACACATGTGAGGTATCACCACATATCAACAGTAACATGTATGGAATCTATTTACTCGGCGTAACATCCTCTTTCACAATATACAAAAAAAAAATAAAAATTGGGCTAACTTTACTGTTGTCTTATTTTTAACTCAAAAAAACTATTCTTTTCCAAAAAAATTGCGCTTGAAAGACCGCTGCGCAAATACCATGTGACAAATAGTATTGCAACGATCGCCATTTTATTCTCTAGGGTGTTTGAAAAAAATATATAATGTTTGGGGGTTCTAAGTAATTTTCTAGCAAAAAAATGATTTTAACTTGTAAACAACAAGTGTAAAAAAGGGCTCCGGGCCTTAAGTGGTTAAACTAATTTACAACAGTTGGTCCCATTCCTGCGCCCACTAAGAGTAACTGCAAGTGGTTACAGTGTTCTGGCACCACCAGCACCCAAGGCCCAATTTTTCTCCACCTATTTGACTGGGGGCTTTCGTCACAATTTGTAAACTAATTTACAACATCAGGCCCAGGCTACAGCTAAGAGGACCTGACTGGATCTTACATGTGTGGTCGTTCCACATGTAGGTTTTGCCATGTACATACTAAGGACCATAACATTGTTAAATCATGCACTACAGGTAAAGAATTTCAGATCCGCAGTTATATAAACTGCGGATCCCAAAATGTAGTATATGTCATAGAGTGCACTATATTCAATGTGCAATACGTGGGGTGTACCACACGCCCCCTGCGTATACGCATTAGTGAACACTATCATGGGGCCGCTTATCAGTCTAATAAAGGCCTCTCAAATGTCTTGAAACATTTCAAGTACATGCATGGTGGTAATGTTTGATCCTTTAGATTCTGCGCATTAGAGAAGGTCAGGTTGCCTCCTAGAGGTGGTGACACCCACCGGAACCTCCTTGAAAAGGAGGTATGGTGGATATTCCACCTACACACTAGACTTCCGGTTGGGTTAAACCACAAATACAATGTGGATCTATTTTTGAAGTAAAGCCCCCCCCCCTTTTTTTTCTTCTTTTCTCTTTTTAGGTCAGGTTGTCCCCTACAGGTGGTGACACCCACCGGAAGCCTCTTCCCATTTATTTATTTTTTTTCCTCTTTTTAGATCAGGAAGCTTCTTCTCATTATTATTTTTTTTTTTTTTACAGTCCCCTTAATCATTATTATCCGGCCTATGGAATGAGGTTTACCTATGGTCTAACAGTAGTATCTATGATAATAACGTTTCTTTACATGCTTATATATGACTATGGGTATTCCTGGTACGGTGGGACAGTTTTTGCCATGATCAATGTTTTGTGCATGTCTCCATATCTTTTTGGATTGCAATGTTTTCCTTACTACTACACAAATCCTCAGGATTGGGCAGTGATGTTTTTCCATCTTTCAGGCAGGATGTTTATCCAGAGGGAATTTTTTGCCGCATTACATTAGCGTATCTGATACAGTGTATATTTAATTATAACTCAAGCTTGTGTCTTTAATTATTATGATACCTCTGTATATCTTTGTTCATTTATACTTTAGTTTTTTTTTTTTCTCTGTTGTCCTCCACTTTTTTCCCACCTTTCCCACTTTTGATTACTCAATTTTCTTGACGCCGAAACGTGTCTGCTTTTTTGTACTTTTTATGCACGTCCAATAAACTTTCATTAAGAGGTGGAGTGCTGACTATTTTTTCATATGTTCATGGACTTATGATGCATGGAGGACATCTCTAGTCTGAGCACCCATTCTGTGTTTCCAGGATTTTATCTTACATACCTGCAGCCTCCCTCTCCTGTTGAGCGCTGTCTCACCTGTTTCCAATTTACAACATCAGGCCCAGTTCCTCCATCCAACAAGAGTAACTGCAAGTGGTTACAGTGTTTTGGCACCGCCAGCACCCAAGGCCCAATTTTTCGCCACCTGTTTGACTGGGGGCCTTCGTCATAATTTGTCAACTAATGACTGGGGGATTTTATCACAATTTTTAACTAATTTACAACAGCAGGGCCTGCGCCAAAATGTAAAAAAAAATGACGTGGGATTCCCCCCAAAATCCAAACCAGGCCATTCAGGTCTGGTATGGAATTTAAGGGGAACTCTGTGCCAATTTTTTTTTTTTTAAATGGCGTGGGGTCCCCCCAAAATCCAAACCAGACCCTTATCTGAGCACGCAGCCCTGGCATGGCAGGAGGAGATGGGGACGAGTGAGCATCCCCCTCCGAACCATACCAGGCCACATGCCCTCAACATGGGGAGGATGCTTTGAGGTCACCCCCAAAGCACCTTGTCCCCATGTTGATGGGGAGAAGGGCCTCATCCCCACAACCCTGGCCGGTGGTTGTGGGGGTCTGCGGGCAGGGGGCTTATCAGAATCTGGAAGCCCCCTTTAATAAGGGGGCCCCCAGATCCCAACCCCCCCTATGTGAATAGGTATGGAGCATTGTACCCCTACACATTCAACAAAAAAGGAGTGTAGTGTAAAATAAACAAGAGGTAGTTTTTGACAAGTCCTTTATTGTCTAAAATAGCTCTTTTCTTCTTTCTTCCTCCATCTTCTCCTGGCCCGGTCCTTCTTCCGGTCTTCTGCTACCTCTTTTAGTCTTCTTGCTTCCTCTTCAATCTTCATCTTTCTCCTTCTTTCACCGCCACGCTCTCCCTGCTGCTGCAATCCAGCCCCTGCGCGTCTAACAGAATGGGTGGTCTTCACAATGACAGTTCTTTTAGAAGAAGGGGCGGCCGGGCCAGGCTTGTGGGGAAGAGGCTCTTGTCCCCATCAACATGGGGACAAGATGCTTTGAGGTGGGGGGCTGAGCCCCCCCTCCCCCAAACTCCCCATGTTGAGGACATGTAGCCTGGTATGGTTCAGGAGGGGGGGGTTCTCACCCGCCCCCCCATCCTAACCGGCCAGGGCTGAATGCTAGGATAAGGGTCTGGTTTGGATTTTAGGGGGAACCCCACGTCAATTTTTTTTAAATTTGGCGCGGGGTTCCCCTTAATATCCAAACCAAACCCAAAGAGCCTGGTTTGGACTGGGGGGGCCCCACACACTTTTTTCAGCAATTTTTTTGTATATTGCCGGTAACCGGAAATACATTACAGCCCCGATTTTAAATGACTATTTTTCCTATGAAAATGTAATTTTGCTCTGGCTATGTTCTACACCTCACAGAGATGTGCCCTTTTACACACAGACTAAGGACACCCCCAGGCGCAATATTTAAAGGAATTTTTCATTTTTTTTTTTCACTTTAAGCATTATTAAAATCATTGCTCCTGAAAAAAATTATCAATTTTAAAACTTTTTTTTTCATTGATACATGTCCCCTGGGTCCCCATACACTTTTTAGGGCAATAACATTGCATATAAGCCTTTAAAATTAGCACTTTTGATTTTTCATGTTCGGGTCCCATAGACTTTAATGGTGTTCGAATGTTCGCCCAAACTTTTTGTCTGTTCACATGTTCTGGTGCGAACCGAACTGGGGGGTGTTCGGCTCACCCCTAGTCCTTAGTCTGCTTGTCTTCAGAAAACTGTTTGCGAGCCATTTGTGCATCATCTTTAGAAGAGGCTTCCTTCTGGGAAGACAGCCATGCAGATCAATTTGATGCAGTGTGCGGCGTATGGTCTGAGCACTGACAGGCTGACCCCTAACCCCTTCAACCTCTGCAGCAATGCTGGCAGCACAACCTCTGGATATGACGCTGAGAACGTGCACTTAACTTCTTTGGTCGACCATGGGTAGGCCTGTTCTGAGTGGAACCTGTCCTGTTAAACCGCTGTATGGCCACCGTGCTGCAGCTCAGTTTCGGGGTCTTGGCAATCTTCTTATAGCCTAGGACATCTTTATGTAGAGCAGTAGTTCTCAACCCTGTCCTCAAGTACCCCCAACAGGCCATGTTTTGGGAATTTCTCTTAGATAAAATAGCTGTCCAAAATACCAAGCCTTTGACTCTGCTTTAAAGCACCTGTGCGAGATAAAGGAAAACCTGCAAACATGGCCTGTTGGGGGTACTTGTGGACAGGGTTGAGAACCACTGATGTAGAGCAACAATTCTTTTTTTCAGATCCTCAGAGAGTTCTTTACCATGAGGTGCCATGTTGAACTTCCAGTTACCAGTATGAGAGAGTGAGAGCAATAACACCAAATTTAACACAACTGCTCCCCATTCACACCTGAGACCTTGTCACGTGACACCGGGGAAGGAAAATGGCTAATTGGGCCCAATTTGGACATTTTCACTTAGGGATGTACTCACTTTTGTAGCCAGCTGTTTAGACATTAATGGCTGTGTGTTGAGTTATTTTGAGGGGACAGCAAATTTACACTGCTATACAAGCTGTACACTCACTACTTTACATTGTAACACTGTCATTTCTTCAGTGTTGTCACATGAAAAGATATAATAAAATATTTACATAAATGTGAGGGGTGTACTCACTTTTGTGAGATACTCTATGTGAAATTACACCCCAAAATATATTCTGCTGCTTCTCCTGAGTACAGAGATACCACATGTGTGAGACTCTTTGGGAGCCTAGCTGCGTACAGGACCCCAAAACCAATCACCGCCTTCAGGATTTCTAAGGGCGTACATTTTTGATTTCACTCCTCACTGCCTATTACAGTTTCGGAGGCCATGAAATGCCAAGATAGCACAACACCCCCCAAATGATCCCATTTTGGAATCTAGACACCCCAAGCTATTTGTTGAGAGGCATGATGAGTCCATGAAATATTTTATATTTTGTCACAAGTTTTGGGAAAATTGACATTGTTTTTTTGCACAAAGTTGTCACTAAATTATATATTGCTCGAACATGTCATGGGTATATGTGGAATTACACCCCAAAATACATTCTGCTGCTTTTCCTGAGTACAGAGATACCACATGTGTGAGACTTTTTAGGAGCCTAGCTGCGTACAGGACCCCAAAAACCAATCACCACCTTCAGGCTTTCTAAGGGCGTAAAATGGAGATTATACTCCTCACTACCTATCACAGTTTTGGAGGCCCTGAAATGTCAAGATAGCAACCCCCCCCCCCCCCCCCCCCAAATGACCCCATCTTGGAAAGTAGGAAAATGAAGAAAGGAAAGGAAAATTGTTTTTTTTCTTTTTTCAATTTTTAAAACTTTGTGACAAAAAGCGTGATTTGCAAAATACCCAACATGCCTCTCAGCAAATAGCTTTGGGTGTCTAATT
Source organism: Glandirana rugosa (assembly GCA_018402905.1). Lineage (NCBI taxonomy): Eukaryota > Metazoa > Chordata > Amphibia > Anura > Ranidae > Glandirana > Glandirana rugosa. The sequence continues at coordinate 118,949 of BLSH010331672.1, read as the reverse complement.
TCCAAAATGGGGTTAATTGGGGGGGGGGGCAGTTTGTGCTATCTGGGCATTTCATGGTGAGAAGTGAAATCAAAAATTTACGCCCTTAGAAAACCTGAAGGCGGGGCTTGGTTTTCGGGGTTCTGTACGAGGCTAGACTGTCAAAAAGTCTCACACTTGTGGTATCCCCATACTCAGGAGAAGCAGAAGAATGTATTTTGGGGTGTAATTTTACATATACCCATGGCATGTTTGAACAATATAATTTAGTGACAACTTTGTGAAAAAAAAAAATGTAATTTTCCTGAAACTTGTGGAAAAATATAAAATATTTCATGAATTCAACATGCTGCTCAGCAAATGGGGTGTCTACTTTCCAAAATGGGGTCATTTGGAGGGGGGGTTTGGCTATCTTGGTATTTCAAATCAAAAGTTTATAGAAATTATAGAATTCCAAAGCCTTAGAAATCCTGAAGGCGGTGATTGGTTTTTGGGGTCCTGTACACGGCTAGGCTCCCAAAAAGCCAAGGCAAATACCAAACTCTACTTACCGACCGGCCTGCGACCAACCAGATTAACCTGTCTTAACAGTATGCGTTTAAAAGCAGGGGTTTAGTTGCACAAATTTGCAAATGCATGCGTAAGCTACAGGCCCTGCCAAGGCATCCTGTGATCTGTAGTCCCTATCTCTGAGTTCTAACTTACCTACCAGCCTGGGTGTTCAATGTGCTCCTGCAGTGTGCCTTGGTGGGGCCTGTAGCTTACGCATGCATTTGCAAATTTGTGCAACTAAACCCGTTTTTAAACACATACTGTTAGACAGGTTAATCTGGTTGGTCGCAAGCTGGTTGGTAAGTGGAGCTTGGTATTTGCCTTGGATTTATCCTTGGCCCTTTTTTTGCTATTTGTTGCCCTCCAATGCTCCTTGCTGTAAAGGCCAATTATAGGTGAAGGCAGTGGTGTTTGGTAGGCTCCCAAAAAGTCTCACACGTGTGGTATTCCCATACTCAGGAGAAGCAGCAGAATGTATTTTGGGGTGTAATTTCACATATACCCATGGCATGTGTGAGCAATATATCATTAGTTTATAGTCATAAACTAATAGCTGCGTAAATTCTAGAAAATGTACCCTAGTTTGTAGATGCTATAACTTTTGTGCAAAACAATAAATATACGCTTATTGAATTTTTTTTACCCCAGGCATGTGGCTGAATGCATTTTGGCCTAAAGGTGTGACTAAAATTTAGTTTATTGCATTTTTTAATAACAAAAAGTAGAAAATATCATTTTTTACCAAAATTTTTGGTCTTTTTAGTTTATATGGCAAAAAGTAAAAAGTGCAGAACCGCAGGTTAAAATATTACCCTAAATACATACCACCAAAAGAAAGCTCTATTTGTGGGGGGAAAAGGATGCAAATTTTGTTTGGGTACAGCATTGCATGACCACACAATTACCAGTTAAAGCAGCGCAGTACCAAATTGTAAAAGATGCTCTGGTCGTTAAAGCGACAAATCCTTCCGGGGCTGAAGTGGTTAATGTCTAAACCGCTGGCAACAAAAGTGAGTACCCCCCTAAGTGAAAATGTCCAAATTGGGTCCAAAGTGTCAATATTTTGTGTGGCCACCATTATTTTCCAGCACTGACTTAACCCTCTTGGGCATGGAGTTCAGCAGAGCTTCACAGGTTGCCACTGGATTACTCTTCCATGATGACATCACAGAGCTGGTGGATGTTAGGGACCTTGTGCTCCTCCACCTTCTGCTTGAGGATGCCTCACAGGTGCTCAATAGGGTTTAGATCTGGAAACATGCTTGGCCAGTCCATCACCTTTATGCTCAGCTTCTTTAGCAAGGCAGTGGTCATCTTGGAGGTGTGTTTGCAGTATATATTGGCATTCATGGTTCCTTCACTGAACTGTAGCTACTTACCTGGCCGTTGGTGGCCAGGTAAACAAAAGGGGCGGAACGACAATGGGACAAGAGAGCCTGGGAGAGGCGGCAGCAGGAAGGGGGTGGGACCCCCTTCCGCCACCTGCAGAAGTGGTTGAGGGGCTAATTAGCCACTCAGATAATTTCTGCCTTGTACAGAATCGCCGTCTGAAAAGATTGATACTGGGATGATGCCCGTAGATGCAGGCATCATCACAGTATAACCACTGAAACCAGAGGATGTCCATGTACACCCTGCCGGCAGGTTAAAATATTACCCTAAATACATAGACAAAAATTCCATAGTTCAATTTTGGCACATTATGGACCATGGAGGTTGTACATCAATATTTGTGAAAAAGGAAGGTCTGGTCTGCAACTCCACATGTGATTGGTCTCCATCCCGAATGCAACAAGAACAAGAGAGGGTTGGTCAAAGGGACTTTAAATGAGTGCCAATCACAAATAAATAGTAAGACCGTATAGACAGTTTATTCATCTGTAGGTGAACATATCACATATCAATGGTTACAAATTCAACAACTAATATCTAGGCATGATACATATACAGCATAGTAGAGCAGCATGAACCCATATGCATGGACATATAGGTGACATGACCCAAGGAACAAACCAATAATACAGGTACTATAATGATACACAATACTATAATGTATGTGAGGTCTAATGATGGAATAGAATAAAATTGGTCGTGACTGCATCCCATGGCTCGATGCGTTTCGTAGCTGGAGCCACTCATCAAGAGCGGATGCTCAGCCGTATCTATAAAGAGGGCAATGTCAGGAAATCAAAATAGTAGGGCTTAAAAAAAGAGTAAAATAAAAGTGATTGAATGTAAAGGGAAGGGATGGCCCTATCCCAAACAAACTTACATGGCATGTATGTACACGGGACATGCAAGATAAAAGGCCCGGGGAGTCACTGAATAGGTCTCTCCCGGGAGCTGAGGTGGCATACCGGGGCACACAGGCCGGACGCACACGAGGCAGAGGTTCCCCAAACCAAATATAGTCTCCATGATGGTAGTAGTGGATGATAAATCCATGTATATCTATAAAGATATAAATAAAACCCCCAGTGGTGGTGGGTGAGTAGCATTGAGATTATATAGAGCTACCAAGGAGTGTGTGAAAAAAACAACGAAAAGTGAGTGGGAAGTAGAGAAAGGGCTAGCTGAAAGACGCCCACAACTTTGGAGGTCTGTGAAAAATGTTGTGCAAAGGCAACATGCATGTGGTCCAAGGAAATAAGTGGAGAACTGATACAATATAGGTGTACGATATAGGTGTAGGGGCCCGCCGCCATGACAGTGATGACTGGTAGTTACCTGAGCCTCCATGGCAGGGAACATACAGCGTATAGGGTGCACCTGATTAGCCAACCAGAGTGAGGACGATAGCAGAGTGAAAGTGTGTGCATGCAGCATAGGTGTATGCCGGCGTCGACCAGCGTCACACTCAACACAGTGGTGCGGGACGGCACCTCCAAAGAGGTGGCTAAAGCCGTCCGTGTGTGGCGCCAAAAGTTCCCCGCAAAAATAGGTTGAAGTAGGTAACCACGCCCACCCCCCCCACGTCCGTAGGACCCGTCAGGATGCGGCAGATATGTGGCGCCGATGCACAATCACCCGCCCGCCCAGTCCCCCAACTCCGCCCTAAATGGGGTGGGGAGGTGTAGGGGAGAGGGAGGAGCGCGAGTGTGCATCGCAGCTAGAGATAGACAACCAAGCCATTCCCCTAAGCCAGCTATATGACACAAGGAAGGGGGCAAGCTGCTGCTGAAGATGACCAAACAGCTAGCTTACCTCAACAGGTCTAAAGAGGGTGGAAAAGAGGGTTAAGAAAGGGGGGAGGGGGAATATTACCACCCGAACCCGACGTAAGTATGCCCTTGGGACAAATTGCTGTCCCTTATAACCCTGCTTAAGAGTCGAGTGACATATACCTATGCTGCACGCTGTCGTGCTTATTAGGAAACTTTTTCCCGCACGGTATTTATGTATTAAGTTCTTTTTTATACGAGAGTACCTTTAAGATACAGGATCAACCAATATGAACACAGACTAAAAAAATAGGATATTTATTAGTCAGACATGTATTCATACAAACATAGTTATATAAAGGTGGACACAAACAACACTACATAAAATTAAAGATAGCTAAAATACCCGCTAAGGGGGAGTATTAATACTCTATAAGTACACAAAGTTTGTAAGACCTCTCTATGAAATTCGTAACCAAAAATTGACAATTAGACAGAGCATCGATATTTCACAAATTTAACTGTTACTTTACTGCAGGTAAGTAAGTGATTAATATCGTGAAATAACAATTGGATGTCTGCTATGTAAAAAAGGATAAAATTACAAAAATTAGAATAATAAAAATAATGTACATTTTAGAGAAAAATCTACCATGTGTTACGAATTCGAGAGAAGTACTTATCTGAATGTACTTGATAATAAACAATAGTTCAATAAGTCATATTCGAAAAAAAACAATTCAAATTCAGGTAAAACTAGACAATATAATTACACTTTCAAAAGTAGTTACTGGTCTATTGTAATAGTTACCAAAGTTCAATATGGCTGCACTCCCAAGGGGCGGCATTTTGAGTCCTTAGAGTTTCAAAGCAGGAAGTGTAGAGGAGTCCTTATGAGCATGGAGGTTGTATGAATGGATAGAGGTGTGGATGTGATGGACCGGATGTCTGTTGGGGTGTGTATCTGACCATCCTTTGGGAACCTGTCTCTGACCTTTTATTTCATCCAATACAATACTCTCATAAAACTTTCCCTAACCTGGCCCAGAAGGAGTGGCGTTAATTTCATTGGGTGAAGGGTTAATCTCCACCCGGTTAGGACGTCCCTTCTGAGTATCTTGTCACTGCCCCTAGAACCACCCGGGATCATCTTACAGCAGAAATGTTTAATTGAGACTATTTTCTTAAAGTATTTCTTATCAAATGTTATATTTTTGTACTATGCCTCTGACTATATTATTGTAAATGTATCTTCTAATATTTAAGAGTAATGGTCCCCAGTATGATAGGGTAAAATTAATACCGCCTAAAATGATTGAAGATGAATAGCTATATCACGCTTGGGGATACTATAATTAAAGCATATTCTATATCTAGACATATATTTGTATACATGGTTAAGATATACTGTATATATTTATCTTGTTAACAATCATTGGATATACTTGAAACAATTCTTATTCTAATAGATTTTACATCAAAATAATATACATGTTTTTGTCTTACCACAGAATTATCATTATTAGTAGATGCGAAATCATAACTGTATCTATGACCAGAAAGATACTTTATAACTTGAATGATAATCATATGTATCTTGAAATTTCCCTGGGTTAAACAATTATTTAGAAAGAAAATGTTTAAAATTTACCCTGGGACATCCTTTGCGGATACTATGATTAAAACACATTCTATATATCTAGACATATTTTTATACATGGTTAAGATCTACTGTATATATTTATCTCATTAACAATCATTGGATATACTCGAAACACATCTTATTCTAATAGATTTTACATCAAAATAATATATTGTTTTTTTTTTTTTCTCTGAATCACCCCTGGGTTAAACATATATTCACAAGTGTTTGGATATCCTTCAACTTGTTTAGATAGAATGTAACTAGATAACTAGTTATTGGGGGTTTTCTTTGTATTTTCACCAGATGAAACAATGGTGGCTCAGTTAAGTCTGTAACTTTCAAAACGTGTCTTTAAAGGCAATTGGAAACTTTAAGTATTTAATTCGTTCAAACATAGGCTATTTCTTGATTTTCTAGGCTTTGTTGAAAATCCCATCATATAATAAAACTTGTTTGTTGATGTCAACGAGGTGATAAATGACATTGTAGTCTGTTCTGAGAGGATCACATGTGTGATGACCTAAGGTTTTCTAATATGGAGTTATGAATATATATATATATATATATATATACACACAAAATGTATTTATTTTTTATCGTAGTTCTAACAACGCACACACTTTCACTCTGCTATCGTCCTCACTCTGGTTGGCTAATCAGGTGCACCCTATACGCTGTATGTTCCTTGCCATGGAGGCTCAGGTAACTACCAGTCATCACTGTCATGGTGGCGGGCCCCTACACTTATATTGTATCAGTCCTCCACTTATTTCCTTGGACCACACGCATGTTGCCTTTGCACAACATTTTTCACAGACCTCCAAGGTTGTGGGCGTCTTTCAGCTAGCCCTTTCTCTTCTTCCCACTCACTTTTCGTTGTTTTTTTCACACACTCCTTGGTAGCTCTATACAGGGGCGTTGCTAGGTGTGAAAAAGACCAGGGGCTGTAGCCCGAAGTGCGGCGCACGAAAATTTGACGTGGGCGTGTCTTAAAGGGGCATGGCTTGCGTCTCAGATGAACGAGGGATGGAGGAAAGAAGAAAGGAGAGGAGATAGAAAGGGAAGGAAAGAGAAGAGCAGAGAAGAGAAGGAAGGAAAGAAGTCGGGATGCAGGGACAGGTGGCCCAGATTCTACACCACAATAGAAATATTTGTATTCCAGAAAGTTTACAATCAGCAGATAAAAATTCTCCAATCACCTGGTGTTGGCGCTTCAATGATCCCGGCACCATGGTTGTTAGGGTGTCAGGATGATTGAAGCGCATTATTTCTATTATTACATTGTAATATAAAATGAAATCATTCAACTCACCATAATGCAGAATAAGTGGGAGCCCCGAGCGTGTCACTTGTCACTGTTGTCTGCCACCAGGTGTCCGCAGCGGAGTTCCTCCTTACACAGATGTCCCATGTGGAGTGTCCCCTCCTTGCATCACAGGTGCCCCCCCTCTGTGGATTGTCCCCTCCTTACATCACAGGTGCCCCCCCTCTGTGGAGTGCCCCCCCTTACATCACAGA
>BLSH010331672.1:66358-77585 GCA_018402905.1 Glandirana rugosa | reverse complement strand
CCTCTCCCTCTCCCTCTCCCTCTCCCTCTCTCTCTCTCTCTCTCTCTCTCTCTCTCTCTCTCTCTCTCTCTCTCTCTCTCTCTCTCTCTCTCTCTCCCCTGTGCTATGTCTGCAGTCTCTGACCGTCTCCTGTAGTACGCCTGCAGTCTCTGACCGTCTCCTGTAGTACGCCTGCAGTCTCTGACCATCTCCTGTGCTATGTGTGCAGTCTCTGACCATCTCCTGTGCTATGTGTGCAGTCTCTGACCATCTCCTGTGCTATGTGTGCAGTCTCTGACCATCTCCTGTGCTATGTTTGCAGTCTCTGACCGTCTCCTGTATCATGTCTGCTAGAGGTGCACCAAGTATAAAATATGCCAATACTATTAGCAATGTGTTGAAGTATAAGTAAGAGACTGCAGACATGATACAAGAGATGGTCACAAACTGCAGACTGCATTTTTTTTAGCTTTTCTTGCACTAAAAGTGCCAATAATGGCCAACAAATTCATATTAATTTAAACTGATGATTTTAATTAAAAGTGGAATATAATACAACTATATATAAAAAATATAATTATTTTTTAAAAACTTTCATTTTCGGTATCGGTTTTCGGCCTAGTGCATCCTAAATTTTCGGTATCGGTTTCAGCACCAAAATTTCCATTCGATGCACCACTACACATAACGGTGGCACAGAAACAAGAGTCACTGGAATTTCTTACCATTTGGCATCTGTACATTGGTGAAGGGAATAACATCATAAACACAGGATATACACACTATATATATGACTTTATCATATGATAAAATTTCACTGTTTTTTTTGTGAGTGTCCGGCCGTGAGACACAATCACTATTTATGCTGTTTGATTTATTATATGACTGACTGTCACTTTACTCATATTATGTGATTATGGGTGTCCAGCTGTGAGGCACATGCATCTATGTATTATTTATTTTTAATGGTTATATTTGCTTTTTGGATTGCTTCACGATTTGCACATAATTACACATTGATTCACGCTAATATACAATTAGTGTTTCATCACTAATAGCGCTCCACAATCTTTTCTATTTCACTGATGATGAGGCACATATATGCAGCACTGACGGGCACTGATAGGTGGCACTGATGGGCACTCCTAGGTGGTACTGGGCACTGATAGGTGGCACTGATGGGCACTAATAGATGGCACTGGTGGCATCCAAGATGGCACTGAGTGCCATCCCTGTTGGGCACTGTACTCATCTAGTCGCGTCTGCAGACACGAGTAGTGGAAAAGCCGATATGCGACTTTTCCTGTTTACACTGTGATCAGCAGTGATTCGTCACAGCTAATCATGTGGTAAATCGCTTCAAAAAGAAGCTCTTTACCATGATCGGAGATGCGGTGTGTCAGACTCACACACCACATCACCGATCGCCACGCTGCAGGCCCCTGCAGGCACGCGCCGGCTTGTTGTTCTGCTGGATGTTGTATTGTAAAGCTGCGTAAACTGTTGTAGTGCTATATAAATACTATATAATAATAATAATATGCCCAGTCAGGATAACTGAACTACATCCCGGCCGTCATTCTGCATACGGCTGTAGGGAAGTGGTTAAAGTAGAAGTATAGGCAAGGGAGGGTTATAACCACTGTCAGATTATTTTTTTTTTTGCCGTCTGTGTCTCATTGCGGAGATTTACCTTCACTTTATGTCCCATAGCCAAACAGGGAGTGAGAAGAATCCCTGCAAATTAAGGGAATTCATTGGGGACCCCTGGGTCACCAGAATTAGTGTCCCCATTGGAAGATTTCCCCTCTATTATTTTTCTGGGGACAACTCAAAATGTGGGATTTACTTTCACTTTCAATGATAATGGTAAACAGGACAAATAGAGAGTGCGAATCTACATAATAGGGGCACAGACAGCAATAAAAAAGTGTTTTAATCTCTCTGCACTCTATCCAAAACTAAAATTAAAGTTTTGCCTTTAGTTCTACTTTAACTTGTTAGTAAAACCATACTTATCACCACAACTACTTTGTGCATCCAGGTGGATTACATCATTTTTTTTTTTTTTTTTCTTTTTTTTTTTTTTTAGGACAAATTGGGCTTTCATTTGGTTGTAATTGGTAATGGCTATCTCCTGATTTTTTTTTATTTTTTTTTTTTATTTATTATCAAAGGAAAACTGGCCCAAAATAGTAAAAACAAATATATATATTTTTAAATTTAGCTGCACTTTTCTTGTTACTACTGTAGCGTTGCCCTCTTGAGGATTACTTAAAGAATCAATTCTCCCTTGGATCTCCCTATTCTGAGAGTCCTCCACCACCCCAACTCTCTTAGTTCACTCATATTTCAATGTTCCATTGAGAAGTACACTCTTTCACTAATGGAAACCACACCACAGTTAAGAGTTTGAAATGTTTACATAACTCTCTTATTTCTGCAAGAAATGATAACATTTAAGTAACACAATATAGGCCACGCCTCTAAGAATCATTGATTAACAGAAATTGTTGACTTCAATATCACAATCCTTCACATCCACAAGTCAAACTTATAATTCTGGCAAACAAAAGGAGCAGTTAATTTGGTAACTTCCGCCACTCCCTGTATTCTCCAATAACAATAATAGTTGCAAACTATAATTCCTCCAATTGAGTTTAAACCATACCAAAGGGCTCACTGAGAAAAAGGTGATTTAGTGATATTTACTGAAAAATCAGGAGAAAAAAATAAGGTAACCTTATACAAAAATACATGACCTGAAGTGTAAATTGGTACAACTCAATGGATTGTAACTAAAGTGATAATGTTCTACAAAATACACATATGAAATATAACCAGGTAGCAGTTAAATTAGTGTTGTATAATCACACTAGATAACTATGCATTTCTATTTAAATTCTCCTGTTCTAAATCAGAGAGTTCTTAGGAGATGAAGCAATACCAAGTAAATAGCCCTGAGTATATGACTGGGGAGAGGATGAGTAGATGTATTTGCAGCAATCCTGTCTTGTAGAGTTCAATCAATCTTCTGCCAGCTATTAAAGTTAGGTACCTGAAAACACTGTGCCCTTCTAATCCTTGAGATGAGGCACAGAAGAGGTTAAATTCTACTAAGCTAGATAGCCTTTCAGTGATCACTGACTCAATGAATAAACTGGTCACAAATGGCAATCCAGTGTATATTAACTGTAATCCAGGATGTATTAAAAGGCTGCTGAATAAACAGTATAAGTACTCTTATAGGTGGGCTTGAGCCCGCTCACCAAAACTAAAGGACTGAATGTAGACAAATGATCTGGCCACTCAGATGAGGATGATGGTAATGCTGGGACCGTTCACACTGGCTTCTTGCTCCTGGGAGGTAAACAGCTTCCACTGCACTCCTTGCAGTTCTCCTGGATCGTCAGATGCGACTGCTGCGGTGACTGCTGCTGCTTCAATCCAGACTCAGACTCCGATATGCTGGTTCCCCTGGTCACTGACTGTATTGCTGGGGAGCTGCACCAAGCCGGGTCACTTGCAGAGAATTCAGTCGGCTGGAACTCTGTTAAGTAGGCCGCAGGCCTAGCTCCGGTTACAGAGGCACACAGGGTTCTCCACTGATCGATCACGCCGTCCCAAGAGACTGTTCCTGGCTCCTCCTCCCAGTTAAATAAGTTCTTCCCACAAAGCATTGCACCTCCCAGAAGCCTCCAAGGCAGCACAGCCTGATGGGAAATTGAGTCCTTCATACCAGAGTCTGCTGACTGTTTTTTCTCACCACACTACAAATCCCACAATGCTTCATCCTCATTGCAATCACAGTCTTGTTTCACAAACAAACACTAGAGGGAATCCTCCATATTAGGCAATGGGCACAATTGTCTATATGCCAGAGGAATATTTCTGGACTCCCGGCTACACTACCATAACCTACAACCAAAGAACAATCCACATATGTGTGTGTTATTTGTTTGCGCCCATAGTACAGACCAGAAACAATAGTGTGCATTTTTGCTTTTTTATTTTTATTTTATTAAGGCTCAATTTTTTTTCTTTTTTTCAAAAATGACAAACTTGTTATACTTACCTGCTTTGTGCAATGGTTTTGCACAGAGCAACCCCACCAATGTTTCTGGCTTCTGGGAAAATTACCATGTTAGAGTGTATTGAGCGCCGCACCATCACACTTACTGCTCTGCGTGTGGCCACCCCTGTTGTGCATGCTGATTTCACAGTGCCTTAGTCCCACCGATTCATCTACTTGGACCACTCCTGATGGCGTATGAATAGACAAAACTGGCTGGGTGGGACTAAGGTACTGGTTGGTTTAGTGGTGAGGCATAAAAAAACAACTTTGGTTCTGTATGTTAAGTTGCCAAAAAAATTGCCTTGAAAAGATTTACTTTTGATTTAGCTTATCTTAGGCAGACTGCACAGATTATTATAATGTTCATGATAAGATGGCTTTTGAATGTCCGTTAGTTGTGCCAATAATAACTGTATACTACCTTCTTTTTTATTTATTTATTTTTTTTCTTCTAGAAACCGATCCTCTCAAAGATGTCATGAACAACAAGAAAATAAAAATTCACCAGATATCTGACTTCAAAGGGATGGCAGGTAATTCTTGCATGAATGAGTGTGTTGCAGGACTGTAACTGATCCATACAGCTAAAACTGGTACTATAATGATGTGTTTAAAAACAGCATGAAAAAGGAAAGCAGAATTTCTCTTACGTTCACTGACAGACACAGCTCTTCTTAATTGACACGTGGGGTTTTATGTCGTCCTATCAGGAGTGACTAGGCAAAACAGATGCAAAAGCATCAGGGATAGGCTGGCCCCTCCCATGGGGGCCGTCCTCACCTGAGCCTATAAAACCCCCTGCTGGCCAATGGCATTCAGTTTTGTTTGTCTAGTGCAAAGGAGTTGACTGGGTTCCCTTATGGGACCTGCGTTTTTTTTTTTCTGCATGTAATTTTTTTTTCTCTTTATGAAAATGATCAAGAGTTCTATCAAGCATCCGGTCTTGGCATAGAGAGGATATCACGAATCCAAAGCTTTGCCCTGACCGGCCACCTCCTGACGACCTACCCTAAAATGTCAGGGCTGCGTCGTTCAGGGCCCGTTCCGTGCGGGCGGCCTGTGGCTGTTGCCACCTATGCCCAGTGTCTGGCTTTTGCCTTTCCAGTGGCCTTGGCCAGCAGCAATCCTTCCCGGGATAAGGGGGGTAAGTCTGCTTCGGGTGGCTACCCGCAACGCCCGTCGGACTGGTGAGTGGACCCCTCCCCCGCCCTTAGGACGTGGGGGGGGCGACATCCGGGGCAGTAATTATTTATTGGTGGTAGCTTCTTTCCCTGTCAGGGGGACACTTTTTTATTGCGTGCCCCCCTCCTTTTCCCTATGTTCAATTTTTTGACCGGGCTGTTTTTTAAGGAATTGGGTTCCCCCAAAAATTCCTTCACCTTGCCTAAGCGTTTTGCAGTGCGCTATCCCTTTGAGGATGCTTTCCTAACACGGTGGGCTTCCCCCTCGGTGGACCCACCGGTGGCCCGTCTGAATAAGGCTACCACCCTTCCTGTGGAGGGTTCACCCTCTTTTAAGGACGCGGCGGATCGCCGCACGGAAATGGTGTCAAAGGCTATATTTCAAGTGGCAGGTTTTGCTATGCGGCCAGCCTTGGCCTCAGCAATGTCAGCGCAGTCCCTTTCTGAGTGCCTCTCCTCAGTGTGCAAAAATTTGAGTTGCAATTGTGCGAAGAATGAGTTGCATAATTTGCAACATGTGATGGATGGCCTCCATTATCTGTGCGACTCCCTGCTGGACATCATGACCATGCTGTCTAAAATTTCAGCCTTTGCTATTATTATCAGACGGGTGTTGTGGCTGAGGTCTTGGTCGGGTGATCAGGTGTCTAAAAAACGCCTCACTGACCTTCCCTTCCAGGGGGGTCGTTTGTTTGGACCTCAGCTGGACGAAATCATTAAAGATTTCACGGGGGGGGGGAAAGAGTCTCTTTCTTCCGAAACCCAAACGACGGGACTTTCGCAGACGTCAGGGTCCCTCCTTTTCTGAGCAGAAGAAGTATTTTCGGGCCTCAGGTACAGCCGGGGCGGGTTCCAAGTCCGGTAAGGCCCCGGCTGTGTCTGGTAAGAGAACCTGGCATCGTAAGCCCGGAAAAGCGGAGGATAAGCCCTCCTCAGCGTGACGGGTTGCTCCCGCCCATATGTCGGGTGGGGGGCCGGTTACTGGAGTTTGCGGACTGCTGGACAGCTCACATCTCCGATCGGTGGGTCCTGGATGTGGTGTCCACCGGTTACCGGATAGAGTTCAAATCTCTACCCCCAGACAGGTTTTTTCCCTCAAACCTAAGACTTCCACAAGGGCGTCTGGAGGAACTGTTCAACGCAGTCCAGTCCCTCGCGGACATGGGTGTCGTGGTGCCAGTTCTACTGGACTCGGTCGTTGCCGCCCTACATCAAGGGGAATTCTTAGCATCCCTGAACATCAGGGACACCTATCTGCACGTTCCCATCTGCCAAAAACACCAGCGTTTTCTGCGTTTCGCAGTGGGAGACCTGCACTACCAGTTTGTGGCCCTACCATTCGGTCTGGCCTCAGCTCCCAGGGTGTTCACCAAGGTGTTGGCACCTGTCCTAGCACTGCTAAGACAGAGAGGTATCGCAGTGGTAGCGTACCTCGACGACCTGCTCTTGAGGGCGGAGTCTGTAGTATCCTTGGAGGAGGACGTGACAATCACGGCCTCTACACTAAGGGACTTCGGTTGGCTCATCAACCTGCATAAATCCTCGCTTGCCCCCTCATGTCGTCTGGAGTACCTCGGTCTAATTCTAGACACGACTCAGGCGAAGGTGTTCTTGCCTCCCAACAAACTATTGGGGCTGCAAGCGGCGGTGAGGACCCTGCTGTCGCGCCAGAGGTCCTCCCTAAGGTTCTGCATGCGGGTGTTGGGTCTCATGGTTTCATCCTTCGAGGCGATTCCTTACACCCAGAGTCACGCCCGGCTCTTGCAGAGGGCGATTCTGTCAAAATGGGACAAATCTCCTTTTTCTCTGGACAGACTGATCCGTTTGGACCACCAGACCAGGGGATCACTGACTTGGTGGCTCCAGGCTCCAGCATTAACTCTGGAAAAGTCCTTTCTTCCCCTCAACTGGTCGACGGATGCCAGCCTGACGGGCTGCGGAGGGGTGTTGGGTCAGTTGTCTGCCCAGGGCCGTTGGTCAGCTCAGGAAGCTCGACTTCCGATAAATGTGTTGGAACTGAGAGCGATCAAGCTTTGCTTGTCCCGTTGGTCGACAAGGCTGCAGGGCCTCCCTGTCCGGGTTCAATCGGACAACGCCACAGCAGTGGCATATGTGAACAATCAGGGAGGGACAAGGAGTTCAGTGGCAGCTGCAGAAGCTGCTCTGATTCTCCGCTGGGCGGAACAACACGTTCTGGCGCTCTCCGCAATCTACATTCCGGGAGTGGAGAACTGGCAGGAGGACTTTCTCAGTCGTCAGACACTGGACCAAGGGGAATGGTCCCTGCATCCAGAGGTGTTTCGCCAGATTTGCTGCAAGTGGGGCACACCAGAGGTAGACCTCATGGCGTCCAGGTTCAATCACAAGGTCGAGACCTTCGTGTGCAGAACAAGAGATCCGCTGGCGGTTGCCACGGGGTCGGTACCGGTTAATATACCTCTTCCCTCCCCTGAAGCTGTTGCCTCGGATTCTGCGCAGGATAGCTGCGGAAGGCATTCCGACGATCCTGGTCGCTCCTGATTGGCTTCTGCGCACTTGGTACACCAATCTGATTAGGATGGTGGCGGACGCCCCTTGGCGACCTGCTCTCCCAAGGTCCCATCTTGCACCCTGCTTTACCCTCGCTGGCTTTGACGGCTTGGCTATTGAGGCCCAGGTATTGAGGGATCGGGGAGTCGCTGACTCTGTAATCCCTACTATGCTTAAGGCACATAAGTGCACTTCGCAAAAAATTTATCACAGGACCTGGAAAGCCTATATTACATGGTGCGAAGCGGGGGGTTGGAACCCTCGCTCTTATTTGGTGTCCAGGGTGCTGACTTTTCTGCAACAGGGACTGGACAAGAGCCTGGCATTGAGTACGCTCAAGGGCCAGATTTTGGCCTTAGCGGTCCTTTTTCAGAGACCTTTGGCTTCCCATTCGCTGATCCGCACATTCGTACAGGGGGTACATCATGTGGCTCCCCAGTTTCGGCCGCCTCTGGCGCCGTGGGATTTGAATCTGGTGCTCTCTGTTTTACAGAAACCACCGTATGAGAAGATTAGGGACATTCCCTTGCCCCTTTTGTCGCAGAAGGTTGCCTTCTTGGTGGTTGTCACATCCGCGCGGCGGGTGTCAGAATTGGCTGCCTTGTCTTGCAAGTCCCCGTACTTGATTCTTCATAATGACAAGGCGGTGTTGCGACTTCCACCTTCTTTCCTTCCCAAGGTGGTCTCTTCTTTTCATTTGAATGAGGATATTGTCCTTCCTTCATTATGTCCTCACCCAAAACATCCTAAGGAATTTGAGTTACACTCTTTGGATGTGGTGAGGGCCCTGCGGGTTTATTGAGTGCTACAGCTTCCTTTCGGAAGTCTGTTTGTGTTACCCGGGGGCTCCAAAAAGGGTTCGGCAGTCTCGTCGGCTACTATTTCCCGTTGGATTAGACAAGACCGTGACCCATGCATATGAGCTTCGGGGCAAGGTTCCCCCTTTTCCGGTCACGGCTCATTCCACCAGGTCGGTCAGTACCTCCTGGGCGTTCAGGCACCAGGCTTCGGTGTCTCAGGTTTGCAAGCGGCCACTTGGGCCTCGGTGCACACGTTTACTAAGTTTTACAAAGTTGATGTTTCAGCATCTGTGGATGCTGCTTTTGGCCGCAAAGTTTTGCGAGCAGCGGTGTGAGTGCGTCTAGCGCTCCCTGAGAGGGTTCTGTTGGGTACAGCTGTTGTTGTTGTTTGCCTACCCCTCTAGTTTTTTGGCACTGCTTTGGGACGTCCCCACGTGTCAATTAAGAAGAGCTGCGTCTGTCAGTGAACGTAAGAGAAAAAGGGATTTTATTATAACTTACCGTATAATCCTTTTCTCTGAGTTCACTGACAGACGCAGCTCCCACCCCTCTGATGTTGCACTGCTTGTGACAAACTGAATGCCATTGGCCAGCAGGGGGTTTTATAGGCTCAGGTGAGGACGGCCCCCATGGGTGGGGCCAGCCTATCCCTGATGCTTTTGCATCTGTTTTGCCTAGTCACTCCTGATAGGACGACATAAAACCCCACGTGTCAATTAAGAAGAGCTGCGTCTGTCAGTGAACTCAGAGAAAAGGATTTTACGGTAAGTTATAATAAAATCCCTTTATTTCCTCTGGATGGGTAATCAATTTTGTTCTAGTTTGCTGTCGTCAATTAATACTTTCTAACAAGGCTTGACAACTTTGCTTTTCAATCTAGGAGCCAGCTAAAAAAGTTAGGAGCCAATTTTTTTTTTTTAGCGCAGTGTGGGTTGTCATCACCCGGGGTAAGGCAAGTAATTTGCAGCCCCTAACCCTAACTTACTCACAGCAGAGCAGCCATTCAACTCCAACGTTACACCGTTACATCAGGGTTATAGGCTGGCCAGAAAGAGTGACACTAAAAACCTGTTATAGGGGGAAACTCCTTATTCTGCTTAATGCATGACTGCGGCATATAAAACGCCCTCATCTGCTGCTTAATGGAGCTTAAAGTTGGCTGTTGGTGGATGGCAAAAACATGTCTCTACTGCACATTTTTACCACCCAACTGCACATCAAAATGAAGCCTTAGTGACACTTTAAATAAAATACAAAAAAAAAGGTTAAAGAAGTAATCCAGGGCTGCCTACATGATAGCCACTTCCTGCCTACATGTGTGACCCCCACGGTGACTTTTCATTGCTCTGGTGGGTTTCCGGTCACCATGAAATACTGGAGCCCAGCTACACATAAAGAGTGGTAATTGTTGATGGTACACAGGGCTTTATCAGAGGACATAGACTCTTCTAAAGCATATCCAGCTGCCTCATCTCCCCTTCTCCACCTCACAGCCACAGTAGAACTGCACAATTCTGGCTAAAACGAGAATCACGATTTTGTTGCTTGGCATAAAGATCATGATTCTCGCGGCGTAACATCATCTTTCACATTATACAAAAAAGGGTTAACTTTACTGTTTAGTTTTTAAATTCATTAAAGTGTATTTTTTCCAAAAAAAATTGCATTTGAAAGACCGCTGCGCAAATACCGTGTGACATAAAATATTGCAACAACCCAGAACAGCTCTTCACTGAATTGGAGATGCTGTTTTAAGATAGTGAGGCGAGAGAAAGATCGGCTGCTGCTCACCAGGACATAGTTTCTGGTCGCCATGACGACCTGGCGCCCTGGGTTTGTCGAGCCCTGCTTTCTAATATATAACCTTATCTTTGTTTTTTAGCTTGTCCAAGGATATGTCGGTATGTTTTAAAAGTCATGGTGCAAGCAATCCAGCTGTTTTGGGTACTAATGATCATTGATCCGCCATCTTATATCCTTCTTCAGGTAAATGTGATCTCACATTTGAAAGCTGTAAAAATGTTCAGGTGAACCTACCTTCCATGTAGATATACACAAGAAACAAATTAAAACTTACGTTTATTATATTTCTTTTTTTTTTTTTTTTAATCACCACAAGGGACAGTACTTACTTTGAATGTGAAATGTCCCTTATGCTGGTGGCTGCTTTCTTTATTCATATCTTTAGTCTTCTTTCCCCCTGCATACCCCTGAAGCAGCAAACAGATACTCCTGCACAATGGTGTGATGTTGGGGGGGCAATCACTTCGGTGCCTCAGCACCGTAAGTCTTTTATCAGAGGTCCACTGCTTCCCCGACGACGATCGACTACGTAAAGCTTCCGCATTGAAGGAGGAGTCTCGGTCTCACTGCTGACCCTATAGGGGATAGGAACTCCCGTCGTTCCGGTGTCGGTGGTAGGGGACTCACTAACGGGGGGGTTGTAGTGTGGTAACACGTCCTCATAGACAAACGACGAAGTCCCCATACGTCCCCCTTTCTTCTGATTTCTATACTTATTTCTTTCGTCGGTGGTCTTGTTCCCTGTAAAGTGTAAGTTTCATTCATGACAGGGAACACCGCTAACACCCCTTTTTTTTTTTCTTTATATTATTTGCATTCAAAATTAAACAAAGAACACATATAGATGTACCTTCCATCCA
>BLSH010331672.1:49843-60745 GCA_018402905.1 Glandirana rugosa | reverse complement strand
CCCCCCCCCCCCCCCCCCAAATACTGCAGAAACAGGACTGGGAGCCGTTCAGGTGTGCCGCATGCAAACGTGTTACTGAGGAACATTCTGATGGAAGAATAGAGCAGAAAAAACAGAGGAGTGACATTATTGTTCTGTACTTGCTCCTTTTCTATTTAGTTAGAACGCTGGGTATGGGAGGGGACACTTTTATTCCTTAAATGTAAGTGTTGTCATACACCTGGCTGTGCTATGTGAATATTAGGAATGGACGGACGAGAACTACAATCCTTTTTTTGGTAAAATGTCTCCCATATATGTATTTTATCTGTCTGTGTTTAGCTGTTGGCGTGGAGTTCAGATTAAATGTTTGATGATTTCTATGGACAATTGATTATTAGACACCAGCAGGCTGAATCCAGTACTTAGATATGCCCACATAATATACAGTTTGTGTCTTTTTAAATTAAATGCCACTCTCACCCCCTTCAACATGTATGTTTTGAAGAACTTTTTTGCTGGTCACTTGATGTGCAGGGTCCTCTTCTTCTACAACACTTCCCCGGCACTCAGTGGTTTTCGATGCAGATAGTGGTGCTGATGTTATGACTAACACTAACAGCACTACTCTCTGCATTGTTCTGGACTATCCAACGCCAAGGGAAGACTGAAGCAGAAAAAGGATCCTGTGTTTCACATGAGTAGCCATTAGACAAAAGAAGGGCCGTGAGCAAGGAGAGCTGAGGCACATATTTACAGAGTTGGACGCTTTCATTAATTTATTGGAATGTTATTTTTTTCTATGTTGTCCTTTTTCATTTGTGTATTACAGGTACAGTCTCAGGGTGTATCTATATAAATTTTTTTTTTTTTTTTTTTTTAAGGTAGAATCCACCAGGTTTACCTAGCATTGCAGTTACATGGGTATTCTGCTGTCTTCGAAGATGCAAGCTAATAATTGACTGGCACAATTATGGGTATACAATCATGAGTTTAACACACAAACCTGGGCATCCAATCCTGCTTATTGCAAAATGGTATGTTTCCTAACCTATTTTGAATCTAGGACAAATCTTTACCCTAAAAATTAAGTTGAATATACACACAAGTTTAACCACTTGACCTCCGAAAGCTTTACTCCCCTTTATGACCAGGCCATTTTTTGCAAAACGGCACTCCATTACTTTAACTGAAAATTGCGCAGTCATGCGCCACCGTACCCCAAAACATGTAGGCCATTTTTTCCCTCAAATAGAGCTGTCTTTTGGTGGTATCTGGTTACCACTGCGTTTTATTTTTTATTTTTTGTGCTATATACAAAAAAAGACCGACAATTTTGAAAAAAAAAACCCCAATATTTTTCACTTTTTGCTATAAAACACACCCATAAAAAAAGGAACACAGGATCAGTTCCACCCCCCTCCCCTGTCAGAACTGAGATATGCATATCTCAGTTCTCTGTGCGTTCCCGACGATCTGCTTCTGTGAATTATCACAGCAGAAGCAGCGCACGCCCCCTGCAGGTGGAATTTCAGAATCACTGGATTACGTAATTCGGCGCACAGCTGCCACGCCGTAGCAGTGAAAGTGCTATATGGTGGTTAGCAAGCGTTAACAACAATCTTTTTAATTATTGTGAAAGTATTCTAAGGGGTTTGGTTAATCTTTAAAGGATTTGTAAACCCTTGCTGTTTTTCACCTTCATGCATTCTATGCACGAAGGTGAAAAACATTTTCTACTACAGCAGCCCCCCAGACCACTCGTTTTACTTACCTTACCCCGATCGATCCCACGCCGGTGAAGAGCCTAGCAGCTCCAACCACGGGCACCGGTCCTCATTGTCTAGATTGACAGCAGCGGGGGCCAATGCTACCGCTGCTGTCAGTCAAGTCCAGTGACGTGGGAGCCAGGGGGCGGAGCCGAGTCCTGCAGTCTGTGTCAATGGACGCAACAACAAAAAAAGGACCTTTTTAGTCTTTAGTATCACTTTAAGAAAAACTATACTATTTCTATGGGTTGTATTGTTTTAAGTCTATATGTTTTTAAACTGTTTAATTTATATTTTTTATCATGTGTGTGAATAAGTTACTACAGAATTACAGAATTTTATATTTACCATATTTTAAAATATTTTTGTTCATATTCTAAATAAAGAAGCACTTTTTCTTTTCTTTTAATAAGTAAACAAGCTATATACTTAACACTGGGAAAAAATGCTGGCGTTTTTAGTTTAAGATAGTTTAATGATTCTTAACCACTTCAACCCCGGAAGGATTTCCCAGTTTAGGACCAGAGCACTTTTTGCGATTCGGCACTGCGTCACTTTAACTGACAATTGCGCGGTCGTGTGACGTTGTACCCAAACAAAATTTGCGTCCTTTTTTCCCACAAATAGAGTTTTCTGTTGGTGGTATTTGATCACCTCTGCGTCATTGCTGATCACCGCTATAAACAAAAAAAGAGCGACAATTTTGCAAAAAAAAGATTTCTTTTTGCTAAAATACAAATCCACTCCCTGGCCCCCCCAGAACACAGTGAGCGTGCCTCCGGCGGCACATGCGCGCTCACAATATTGGTTATCGTGGCCGCCGTCAGGTGACGGCGTTTCGTGATAACAAACCACTTTGCCGCCGTCAAGCCACGGCGGGTGGTCGGCAAGTGGTTAAGGAGATGTTTACTGCTTATTTATATCGGTTCATTTTTTTTTTTTTTTTTAAGCTAAATTCCAGGATTTTTCTCAAAAATACCCTTGCAGGGGACCGCTTCCCGCACTGCAAGGATTGCTGCTTGTTAAGTCTTAGGGGTAATGGAATAAGCATTAACACTTGCTTCTGCAGGCTTCCACCACACTGTGGGAACCATCCCTCAAAGCCTCTTCTCTTCAGTGTTCTGGCCAGCAGTTGCACTGTGACCTGCTGCACTGTGTCAACTGCATTGTACACAAGGACCCTCCCATATCCAAGAGCGCCGGAGAGAAAAGAAGAGTGCCAGAAGCATGCTGGAGTGAGGGATAAGGTATGTATTGCAGCTTATGGACCCATTCACACTTGCAAATGGGGCTGTGTGCGATGAAATGTGGGAACCCCAGTAGGGTGCGAATGGGGCCTATTTCTCTACTCCTAGACCTAATGAGCAGTTAGCAATTGCAGTGTGGCAAGGCCCCACTGCAAGGGCTTTTTTCCCAATTCATCTTCCAGGACAGCCCATGAGATATGTGGGCACCTTCTTATTCAGAAACAGGAAACACATCATCAAGTACACTTTTTAAAAGGAAGTTCCTCTGCTGAACTGGTCAGTTTTTTGTTGCATCACCTGGAACCTGGGTGAGGGATGCCTATTTTTCTGGCTATCCTTTTCTTCCGCCCACGCCTTTACCTACCTGGCTTCAGTGAGAGCAGCTAGTAGGTTTTTCTGCTAAATTTCCCTCCAAGACCACTTAGCATGGGAAGGAGGTAGCTTGGTTCCCTTTCTCCTTCTGTGCCTAGGGAAGGCCATGTCTGGAAGTGGCATACCTCCTTGACAGGGACCGGCATAGGCAGCGTGAGTTCCCAGTCCAGATGTCTTGGTGCGTACAACGTCTGCACTGTGGGGCACTTTTTGGCTGGGGCTCGCACAGTAGCTGCATTGGGTTTGTGGCCTGTCTGTATTCCTGTTTGATCAGATGATGCAGGGGCATTAAACCCGGTAGGGGAAAAGTAATTTCCAGGCGCCGGAGGCTCTGGATCCAAGCCTCATTGTTGGCGCGGGGGAAGGGCTGGCTGGTGTCTCTAACAAAATTTCCTTCAAGCACGGGCTGTCAGGATGCTACAGGTGGAGGAGCTAATACTGCATTTTGGTTTCTTCAATGCAGACTACAGCTCAGGCGGATACAGACGGAGGTTACCATACCTACCTATTTTCACTTGTGTTTGCTCCTAGGTTTTCACCTAGCCTGTATTATCACCTGGCTGAGTGTTGGGCTTAAGGTGACCGTGCACTGTTGGGCTCTCCCTATCTTCCACAGAAGTGGTGCCCAAAGTAGTTTGGCTTAAGGGCCTGCACCCCGTCTCCCCCCTGTCTCCGCGATGCATGGGCCCCAATTAGCAGATAAAGGGGTGCATTTAGAGGCTTGTTCTAGTGGATTTTTTGCTCCCCCTAATATTCCTGAAGTACTGTAGTCATGTTGGCATTTTAGGCCAACACCCAAATGCTTAGTCTTTTCAGGTGGCAGTAGGTACACAGTAGCATGGAGTATCAGCGTTGTCGTCCTATAACAAATTTTGTTGTAGATAGTGGGTGGTTATTACACAGTGGAGAATAACATGGGTCCCTGAAGGATAATGTATGCCTCAAGGCACTGGACTTTGTCACATTCCTAATCTAAGGATGTAGGTGATGGAAAGTCACCAGTCATATGCCTTTTTAGCAAATCCTTATGTGCTTATATCCTACTGTATATAGGTGGTGTTTCTATATCACCTTAAATTCAGGCCTTGTTCTTCCAGGTAGGGTCTGTTGAGGCCAGTCTTTTTTCTACTTTGCTGTCAAGTCTTCACCTACAGGGGATTTTAATTAACCAATTTCTTTGGCCACACAGGCTATAAAGGCCTTAATTGACCAGGGACTCACTAGAACTGGCTCTTTTAGTACAGATATTGATCCCCCCATCTTCCAGGACAGCCACCTTGAGTGACCCTGACTCCTCCCATCCTCAGGAAACGCCACACCAGCAACAATAAAAAGAACCTCCCCCTGTCGGTCTTTCCGTTTTTGGTGTTTCCTCTGGCGGGGAGACATCCCTGGGGACCGGAGCCAGACAGCCAGGGAGGCTGAGGCGGTGTGGGTCCGACAGGGGAGCCGAGGTCTCCCAGTACCAGCAGTGGGTAGTGTACCTGCGGGGGTCTGCTATCGCATCCAGAGGGATGGAGCAGGGAAGGCCCCCCACATGCACGCTGGTGCAGCCGTAAGGCATAACCCGGCAGGCCGAGTGGTTGGTGACGTCACATCTGGCGGGAAGCTTCTCTTTGAATTTCCGTTTCAGGATCCGCTGCGAGCATTGATAGCAGGCCAGGCACAGGCAGAAGAGGAGCCAGGATGCCGCACAGGCAGCGCAAAGCTCCGGAGCACCAACCAGCGGCCATGTCGGAAGCGGAGGCCTCCCTGACAGCACCCAGTGATGCCAGTTCCAGCCATACTAAGGTAAGGGAAGTCCAGGGGGGCCTTTCCCTTACCTTGCTCCCCCTCCACTACAGGGTTCCTAAGGTGGGGTGGTTCCCTCTGGGTGGGCAGAGGTGGGGGGGGCCCAGGTCCCTTGCTGTTGGAGGGGCCTGGTGGCTATCCCAGGGTGTGTTCCCTAGATGCTGGGGTTGGGGGGAGCAGGTTTGGTTAACTATGCCCATTCTCTGCTTATGTTTTTTAGAGCAAAGCCTCGGACAAGTCAAGGTCCTCCCATAGCTCTTAGCGAAAGTGTCCTTCTTGTAGGGACACGGGAATCCTGAACTAAAGTGCTATGCAGGGTCTGCATAGACAATTTGGTCAAGGAGAGAGTGTCAGAACAGGAGAGTGGCCTAGCAGCTTCAGTTAAGGAACTTTACTCAACTTTCCAGTCATTCAAGACTCTTTTTGAGGGCTTTTAGGTTCCGGCGGCGGTTGCGCCACCAGCTCCCCAAGTTTTAACCCCTCAGCAGGCACAGGGTTCCACACCTGTACTGCCGTGTACTCTTCCAAGAGAGGAGGAATCTCCTGGAGTCTCCAGGGAGGAGACTGTAGAGGAACCGGACAGTGTGGCCTCAGGCTCCCAAGGGGAGTTAGAGGGTGAAGGTTGGGACGGGGAGTCCAGCAGGCCTTCACGATATAAGCTTTCCCTGGAAGAGGTAGAGGACCTCTTGGGGGCTATCTACATTAGGGATCCAGTCGGCCCTCCACGATCAGATGTATCAGGGCGGAACATAAAAGAAGGGTTTTTCCGGGCCATTAGGTTCTGGTGGAGACGGTCAAAAAGGAGTGGCAAGATCCGGAGAGGAAACCTTTCTTCTCCAGGGCCTTGAAGAGAAGGTTTCCTTTTTAGGAAGACACGGCTTCCATCTGGAATAAAAATCCAAGACTGGACACGGCCTTTTCCCAGGTCTCCATGCACACAGATTTGGCCTTGGTGGATGCCATGGATAAAAGAATGGACTCCCTTTTAAAGAAAGCATGGGATGCGTCCATTACCAACTTAAAGCCAGCACTGGCCGTCATGGTGGTGGCATGGAACATGGAGCATTGGTTTTCCCAGATACAACAGCATATTGAATGTGGGACCGCCAAGGAGACCATCTTGTCGTCTTTTCCCACCTTGTTTAGGAGGGTAGCCTATATTGCGGATGCATCGGGCCTACGGCCACATCACCCTGAACGCACCCGATCTTGTCTGATCTCGGAATCTAAGCATGGTCGGGCCTGGTTAATACCTGGATCCAAGCGTGGATCTGTTTGCTACGAAGGAAAACGCAAAGGCACCTCTATTCTTCTCCCTAAACAGATGGGAAGGTGCCCTGGGGGCAATTCACAAAGAGCTATGCCCCCCCCCCCCCCGAGTAAGTAGCCTTACTACCAGCGGTCTTAAGGAATTTCGGACAGAGAACACCTGATCGTGTGGACTCCGCATTGGCTCAAAAGGGCCTGGTTCTTGGTTCTATAGCAACTGGCCGTAGAACCTCTTTGATTCCTACCATACCAGGAAGACCTAATCTCACAGGGTCTGATACCGTGTCCTCAGGTGCAATGGTTGAACCTTGCGGCCTGACTACTGAGGAGGGGTTGCTAAGATCTAAGGGCTTTTCAGAAAAGCTGGTGGCAACTCTTCTTAATAGCAGGAAGGAGACGTGACTGATCTACCGGAAAGTCTGGAAGCGCTTAAATGACTGGTGTGAGAGAAGTTCTTTCGGGGTTCAGAGTCCCATTGCAGTCCTGGAGTTAGCAATAAGTACCTTGAAGGGGCAGGTCTCAGCGCTTAGCGTATTTTTGGAAAAAACACTAGCTTTGGATCCATGGGTGGTTAGGTGTTTTAAGTCTCTGGGGAGACTGAGGCCGATCCAGGGGTCAGCTTTCCCTAAGTGGCAACTTTCTTTAGTTTTACAGTCCCTCGTGGAGGCCCCCTTTTGAGCCTCTAGAAGACTGTTCGTTTAAAACTACTCACATTTAAGACCTTTTTTTAGCGGCAGTAACCACTGCCAGGAGGGTCAGTGAGCTGGAAGCTCTGTCTGTCAGACCCCCTTTTTTTTGTTGTCTTCCTGGACCGGGTGGTCTTCAAAACCGATCCGGCATTTTTGCTTAAAATGGTTTCAAGTTTTCACAGAAGCCAGGAGACAGTTTCACCTACATTTTGCCTTAACCCTTCTGGAGAAAGAGAATTTAAGTTTCATACCCTGGACATAAGGAGATGCCTTCTGCGGTACTTAGAAGTAACAAAGTCAGTGAGGAGAACTGATTCATTGTTTGTGTTATTTTCAGGGGCATGAAAGGGATGTAAGGCCCCAGGCACACAATTGCGAGGTGGCTTAGATTGGCCATTGGCCAGGCTTACACTCTAGCAGGGAAGGAAGTACCAGTTGGAATAAGGGCACATTCGACTAGAGCTATGGCAGCCTCGCAAGCGGAAAGGGCTGGAGCGACGCCAGAGCACATCTGTTGAGCAGCAATGTGGTCCAGCTTCACCACCTTTTGTAAAACATTACAGGGTGGACCTGGTTTCGGCAAAGGAGCAGGCCTTTGAACGTAAGGTTTTGCAAGACATAGTCCCTCCCTAGATGGTAAGTGCTCGCTTATCCTCTCAAGGTGGCTGTCCTGAAAGATGCAGGGGGGAAGAAACTGAAGTTACACTTACTGGTAACATCTTTTCCAGTAGTCTTTCAGGACAGCATCAGTTACCCAACCGATAAAGGGGGGTATTGAGGGGACCTCAACACAGGAACAGTAAAACTAAGTGGTGATATGTGTTTAATCTGTTCTTGTGTCTCCCCAACTGGCCGGAGGTGCTCTTGGAAAATCTGAAGGACCGGCAGGGGGAGGTTCTTTTTATTGTTGCTGGCGCTGTGTTTCCTGGGGATGGGAGCAACCGGGGTCTCTCAAGTTGGCTATCCTGAATGACTACTGGTAATTGTAACTTTAGTTTTTTTTTTGGAATCGGTCCTGTGTAACTTTGAGCTCTTATTTGCAACAATTGCTAGAGTTTTCCTAGTAAACAGGTCCCATACCTTGTTTTTTCTCTCTATTGAGAACTGGGTGACTATATCTATGATAAATATGGTAATCCCGAGGGTGGTAAAGGTCTTTGGGCTTTTTCTGACCCTCACTAATACTAATAACTAGTAAGTTCTTGCTTATCATCTCATGGGCTGTCCTGGAAGACTAATTGGGAAAATTGGAGTTAGACTTACCGGTAACTCGGTTTGCAGGGGTCTTCCAGGACAGCCGAATTCCCACCCTTGTTTTATGAAGATTTGTTTAGGCTTAGGCCTTCGGTTCTTGTTTTTAAGAGGAACTTCCTTTTAAAGTGTACTTGGTGATGTGTTTCCTGTTCCTGAAGGAGGAGGTGCTATGTCTCATGGGCTGTCCTGGAAGACTCCGTTTTTTTTTTTTTTATATAAATTAAATTTTTTAAATTAATTTGAGTTTAGCATTAAGTCTCTAATTTTGCCGTATCTCTTTTTCTGTTACAGGTATGAGAAAGTATTTGGCAAGCTTTCAGATTACAACTTCTGTGTGACAAATGCAATGAAAGACGATTTGTTGATTAACTGGAAGATAAAGTAAGGCTGCAGAACAGATGAACATGATTTTTGCAGATTTAAAATAAAATTATCAAATGCATACTGTGAATATATATATTACTATTTTTTTTCCTATACACTGTATATTACAAGCTGATTTCTTTCTTGTCCATTGAGGGACACGGGAAATCATTCACTTTTGGTTATCCTGACACCTACAGAAAGATTAGACACTGGCAAACAAAAAACAACTGCCTGGAAGTGAGCTTTCGGCTCTGGGTTCTGTGAATGACTCTTCTAGACCCTGTTCTGAACTATTAGTATTGCTTCAGTGCTTGCCCTGTCTCTGTAGACTTACTCTTTGATTAGGCCGATCGGGCTGAGCACCAATAGCTACCTCATTCACGTCACTGGGCGCTGTTAAAATTTCCGCTTTCCATCAGTTCCTGCCATGGAAGGGATTAATGCTGAGGGACTGAGCCTAGAGGTCATCCACTGGCTTGGGGGCTCCACACTCTATTTCTTGCCATTCAGCATCAAGAAAGAATCTTCCCGCTGTTTTTCCTGTATTGCAAAGAGCCATGTGAAACTCTGATCTTTGGTCCATTCCTGCTGCTTGCCTACAGGGATTGTGGTCACCTCCAGCCTTGCAACCCTCACAAGCTACCAGCTGTTATGTTTTGTGATTACCTGAGGCTTAGCCCTGTACCCTAAACCTTACTTTACTTAACTGCAACAAGATTCTAGACATGAGGGGGTGCTTCCATTGTAGCATGGCAACCAGCTCACACTCTACAAATGATTCTGCTTGCAGGGTGCCCACTGATGCAGCAAGTGTCTGCAGCCTAGGATCATGTAGGCACAGTGGTGTAGCGGATAGCACTTTCGCCTAGCAGCAAAAAGAGTCGCTGGTTTGAATTCCGACCACGACACTACCTGCATGGAGTTTGCATGTTCTCCCTGTGCTTGCGTGGGTTTTCTCTGGGTACTCCGTTTTCCTCCCACACTCCAAAGACACGCTGGTAGGTTAATTAGATCCTGTCTAAATTGACCCTAGTATGAATGTGGGACCTTAGATTGTAAGCTCCTTGAGGGTAGGGACTGATGTGAATGTACAATATATATGTAAAGCGCTGCTTAAAAAAACTTTGTACATATGTTTTATCATGGACTGAAAGTTCTGTGTTCATGCAGCATTAGCATAATTAATCAGATGAAATGCACTTAGTAAGCTGTACATGCATCTTTGGAAAATGTTGATTTTAATTCCAAGAAACAGTTGAAAGTGAACAGTTACATGCAGAATTAATTTGAAGTCTAAGAATATTAAGATACATTTTCTGATTATTGTAATGTATGGAACATTTTTTTCTTCACTTGGTATCTCATCAAAATACAGGGGTTGATTTACTAAAACAGGAGAGTACAAAATCTGGTGCAGCGCTGCAAAGAAACGAATAAGCTTCCAGTTTTTTTTTTGTCAAAGTTTAATTGAACAAGCTGAAGTTAGAAGCTGATTGGCTACCATGCACAGCTGTACCAGATTTGACATTCTCCGGGCTTAGTAAATCAACAACACAGTATCTATGCATATGTCTAAACTATTGCCACAGAATTATGTGTATGCCTAAGCTTGTCTTTCCTTTCTTAAGTAACATTTAAGAGTTTTAAATAGATACAGTGCCTTGCGAAAGTATTCGGCCCCCTTGAACTTTGCGACCTTTTGCCACATTTCAGGCTTCAGACATAAAGATATAAAACTAATTTTTTGTGAAGAATCAACAACAAGTGGGACACAATCATGAAGTGGAATGAAATTTATTGGATATTTCAAACTTTTTTAACAAATAAAAAACGGAAAAATTGGGCGTGCAAAATTATTCAGCCCCCTTAAGTTAATACTTTGTAGCGCCACCTTTTGCTGCGATTACAGCTGTAAGTCGTTTGGGGTATGTCTCTATCAGTTTTGCACATCAAGAGACTGAAATTTTTGCCCATTCCTCCTTGCAAAACAGCTCGAGCTCAGTGAGGTTGGATGGAGAGCGTTTGTGAACAGCAGTTTTCAGTTCTTTCCACAGATTCTCGATTGGATTCAGGTCTGGACTTTGACTTGGCCATTCTAACACCTGGATATGTTTATTTGTGAACCATTCCATTGTAGATTTTGCTTTATGTTTTGGATCATTGTGT
>BLSH010331672.1:9344-27502 GCA_018402905.1 Glandirana rugosa | reverse complement strand
AAAAACGACGAGAGGTACAATAAGTTACCGGGAGATTTTTGCGTCTCCAAAAACTCGTCATCCCGTGATCCAACTTCTGGTGTGGCTTCTATTCAAATCAATGGGCTCCCATAGGGAACCATTGATTATGAATAGAACGCCTGACGAGGCTTAACGTTGTGTATACAACATTAAGCAACGTTATTGAGCATTTTGCCGGCTCGGCGTCAAAAACGCCATGACGCTGCAGCTTCAGAACGCACTGGTCCCGCATTCTAGCTACAGCTCACTAACGCCGACGCCCTCTACTGCTCAAAAACCTCTGCGTTTTTAGAGGGCCATTGAATAACATGGAGAGCAGCAAAAAACGCCCAAAAATGTGGCATAACAAAACGCCCGTGTGTATGAGGCCTAACACTTTCTCCCAGTTCTCCTGTGAATCATTGAGATGTTCATTAGCAATCTTCAGATGGACCTGTACATGTGCTTTCTTGAGCAGGGGGACCTTATGGGCGCTGTAGGATTTCAGTCTTTCGCGGCGTAGTGTGTTACCAATTGTTTTCTTGGTGACTATGGTCCCAGCTGCCTTGAGATCATTGACAAGATTCTCGTGTGTAGGTCTGGGCTGATTCCTCGCCGTTCTCATGATCATTGAAACTCCACGAGATGAGATCTTGCATGGAGCCCTAGACCAAGGGAGATTGACAGTTATTTTGTGTTTCTTCCATTCGCAAATGATCGCACCAACTGTTGTCACCCTTTCACCAAGCTGCTTGGCGATGGTATTATAGCCCATTCTGGCCTTGTGTAGATCTACAATCTTGTCCCTGACATCTTGGACAGCTCATTGGTCTTGGCCATGGTGGAGAGATTGGAATCTGATTGCTTCTGTGGACAGGTGTATTTTATACAGGCAACAAGCTGAGTTTAGGAGCACTCCCTTTAAGAGAGTGCTCCTAATCTCAGCTCATTACCTGTATAGAAGACACCTGGGAGCCAGAAATCTTGCTGATTGATAGGGGATCCAATCCTTATTTCGCTCATTAAAATGCAAATCCATTTATAACCTTTTTTTAAATGCGTTTTCTGGATATTGTTGTTACTCTGTCTTTCACTGTTAAAATAAACCTACCATTAAAATTATAGACTGATCATTTCTTTGTCAGTGGGCAAACGTACAAAATCAGCAGGGGATCAAATACCTTTTTCTCTCACTGTATGTACAATTGCTACACAAGTCATGTTGTAATCTACAGCTCCTGTAAAATTCAGCGTAGCATGGCAGCCTGGAAGTGTTCTGTACACCAACCAGAAATGTAATTTCCTGCTTGTGTGATTGGCTCACTGATTTTCCCAGAAGTCTGCATTAAGTCAAAATGTAGGCACCCCCTGCAATAGAAAATTCAATTTTTGCAAGATACAAATAGAACACTGAGAGTGTGCCAGGTGATTATATTGAAGCAGTCTCTCCATTCAGAATCTGTATCCAAAGGGCATGTTGAAAAACACATAGCAAACTTTTAGAGCAAGAAATGGTAGGAATTTTGCTGCTAAATGTGTTAAAATCCCTGCAATGCTCATTGATCACACTGGTTCACATTTTTCTCAAAAAAGTGGAGTTACTCATTAAACAGGTTGACATAATGGAGCTCCTTTATAAACATTGGAGGGAAGTCATTCTTGTCTGCAACAACTGTGAGTGAAAGTGCAGTGGAACCTTGGATTACGAGCATAATCCGTTCCAGGAGAATGCTTATAATCCTAAGCTCTCGTATATCAAAGCATGTTTCCCCATAGGAAACAATGGAAACAGTTAATTCGTTCCAGAACACTGCTTGTCAATGCAGTACTGTATGTGGCCAGAGGTCCGGGGGCGCCTGGTGTGTGCAATACCATATGTGGCCAGAGTTGTGGTGGCGCTGGTGAGGCTCGGAAATGGCCAGAAACATTCGGGAACTGTTTACTCTCACAGTGCCCCCACATCTCTGGCCACATGCGGTATTGCATGTACAGAGGCTTAATTCTGCTTGTTATGCGAGACAGAGTCAGAATTAAAAAAAAAAACTGTTCGTATTGCGAAACGCTCGTTAACCATGTTTCTCGCAACCCAAGGTTTTACTGTATTCGTTTAAACTTGGTACTGAGTACCTGAAATTTGAAATAAACATGTAGCATAGTAGAAAATCTTTCAAGAAATAGAGAGAAAACACAAAACTTTATTCTAATTGTGTATATGTTGTAGTAACTGCTTACCATATCTGCGTTTCTAGGCATTCCATAAATATCCCGAATTACAGCATTTGTAATCTAATTTTCTTTCTCCTCCATTGAGGAGGGACACAGGAAGCCTTGCACTGTTGGGTTATATTTCAGCCTATAGGAGGATTGGACAATGACAAGAAAAAAATGTAGGTCAGCCCAAGCCAACCCTCCTACTCCCCGCTTGCCTCATTTTTATGCTAGTGTCCTCGAAGGATGGAAGTCTACCCTTTCTACTAGTGTTGTGTGTGGTTGTTTTTTTTTTTGTTTTTTTTTAACCTTCAATTAAGATTTTCTTTCTCAGACATCACGAGACACAGAGCGCGCCATATAAACATTACATACTGGGTTATGCGGCACCTATAGATGAATGGACACTGGCAATCAAAAAAAAAAAAAACAAACAGGAAGTTCCCCCTCCTATATAACCCCTCCCACACTGGAAGCACTTCAGTTTTGTAGCAAGCAATGAACTCCACAAAGACAGAGGGTGTCCTTCGAAAGAAATGGATTTTAGAGGTAAGTATGTATAAAAAATCCAATTTTCTTTCTCGAACATCACGGGACACAGAGCAGGCCATATAAACATTACATACTGGGATGTCTCAGAGCAGTCCCTGAGAGGAGGGAGACACCGGCACAATTAAACTGCAGCCCTTTAATATGCTGTGGCCAAAAAGCAGAATCCTCCTCTGTTCTAACATCCACCTGATAGAATCTTGTGAATGTATGTACTGAGGACCATGTAGCGGCCTCACAATCTGTGCCACAGACGTCTGGTGGCAGAAGCCCAGGAGGTCCCTATCTCCTGGTGGAAAGAGCTCTCATCCTGAATTGGGGAGCTTTCCCCTTTAAACCATAAGCTTGAGTAATCAGCTGGCTAATCCACAGCGAAAACAGCTGCCTTGGATGCCGCCCGACCTTTCCTAGGGCCTTCAGGCAACAAAAAAGGCATCAGTCTTACTGATGTCTGCAGATCTCTTCAGATAGATCTTAACAGCACGCACCACATCTAGAGAGTGCAATCGTCTCTCCTCCAGTGAGGAGGGCTGAGAATAAAAAGAAGGTAACATAATATCTTCATATCTTCTTCGGTAGTAAGGATGGAAGAGGCCACAACACCACCTTATCCTGGTGCAATCTCAAGTCTGGCTCTTTACAAGAAAGAGCTGCCAACTCCGAAACCCTTCTGGCTGGGGTGATGGCAAAAAAGTTTTTTTTTTCGCCAGTGTCTGCAGAGGTAGATGGTCACTTCTAGAGCTCTGTGTGAGCTTCTATGCTGCATCCTGGACAGGTTCTGTTGGACCAGGGACGGCTTTCTAAACCGGATCCATTTCAAACAGCTTCAAAGCTAAGCTAAATGGTACCCGGGCCTCGCTAAGAAGACAGAAGAAGATTGCGAGGTTTTGCCTGTAATGCGACCACTCGTGGTACTGGACCCTGCGTGTAGGAAAGCCTGGGATTCCAAACCAATGTTCTTCTGCAGGTTGCTGTACAGGTCCAAGGGAGTGGACCCTCATATTATTGAGTACCCGATCCTTGAGGGTCCTTGAGACAAAGCCTGTCATGATGGGTGAAGGTTGGGCCTGCAGTCTCCTCCAGGCCCTGCGGTGGGAATTGTGAGTAATCCCCAATAGGGATAATGTTACTGAACCCAGCTGGCTTCCTGCAAACATAGAAAAAAGTTTGTTTAAATTTTCCCTCCTTTTGCCTGAACTTTTTTTCTCACAACCAGACGGCTCGGCTAGAAAGACACAGTCATGCTTGGTCTTGCCTGCAGTTCCTGTGAAGCTGCCACCAGGGGGAGCCTGCGCCAGTACTAATCTGTCTTTTTCCCTATGTAAGTGAATGGACCGTCGCAGGAGAGTCGCCTGAAGCAGTCATTGGGGCAGCCGGCGAACAGGGCTGGAGAGCAGGCTAAAAATCCTCCTGGTGACACGTGAGTCTATTGGTGGGAGCTGAGTCAGGCTGGGCATGAAGCTGAGTTGGGGAAGGTGGGCTAAGTAGTGCATGCACTAACAGGTTCCATGGCTTGGCGATTGAAGCCATGGTATTGAGAGATCCTGGGATTTTTGGGCCCTGTGTTGTCTACAATGGTAAACGCTAGAAAGCTAGTAACCAGGAAGATTTATCACAAGGTCTGGAAGGCTCACATTGCGTGGTGTGAGGTTAGGAAATGGCATCCCCGCAAGTATGTGATTAGTAAAATGCTAGCCTTTCTTCAAGCAGTAGACTTGAAGCTGGTTTTGACTACAATCAAAGGACAGGTTTCTGCCTTGTCCATATGTTTTCAGAAGCCTTTGACTTCTCGCTCCTTGATCAGGACCTTTCTTCAAGGGGTAACTCAGCTGTTATCTCTAGTTAGATTGGCTCCCTGTCCACGGGATTTGAATTTGGTTTTGTCAATGCTCCAGAAGCAGCCTTTTGAACTTATTAGGGAGATTCCTTTGGTTCTTTTGACTAGGAAACTAGGTTTTCTATTTTTTTGCCATCACCTCAGCCACAAGGTTTCCGTAATTGGCAGCTCTTTAAAGTCAGACTTGAGATTGCACCAGGATAAGGTGGTGTTGCGGCCTCTTCCATCCTTCCTACCGAAGGTAGTGTCATCTTTTCATCTCAATGAAGGTATTATGTTACCTTCTTTTTATTCTCAGCCCTCCTCACTGGAGGAGAGACGATTGCACTCTCTACATGTGGTGCGTGCTGTTAAGACCTGTCTGAAGAGATCTGCAGACATCAGTAAGACTGATGCCTTTTTTTGTTGCCTGAAGGCCCTAGGAAAGGTCAGGCAGCATCCAAGGCAACTGTTTTTCGCTGTGGATTAGCCAGCTGATTACTCAAGCTTATGGTTTAAAGGGGAAAGCTCCCCCATTCAGGGTGAGAGCTCTTTCCACCAGGAGATAGGGACCTCCTGGGCTTCTGCCACCAGAAGTCGGTGGCACAGATTGTGAGGCCGCTACATTGTCCTCAGTACATACATTCACAAGATTCTATCAGGTGGGTGTTAGAACAGAGGAGGATTCTGCTTTTTGGCCACAGCATATTAAGGGCTGCAGTTTAATTGTGCCGGTGTCTCCCTCCCCTCAGGGACTGCTCTGAGACATCCCAGTATGTAATGTTTATATGGCCTGCTCTGTGTCCCGTGATGTTTGAGAAAGAAAATTGGATTTTTTATACATACTTGCCTCTAAAATCCATTTCTTTCGAAGGACATCATGGGACACAGAGGTCCCTCCCCTCTCTGTCTTTGTGGAGTTCATTGTTTGCTACAAAACTGAAGTGCTCCCAGTGTGGGAGGGGTTATATAGGAGGGGGAACTTCCTGTTTGTTTCTTGTTTGATTGCCAGTGCCCATTCACCTATAGGTGGCGTATAACCCAGTATGTAAAGTTTATATGGCCTGCTCTGTGTCCCATGATGTCCTTCGAAAGAAATAGATTTTACAGGTAAGTATGTATAAAAAATCCAATTTTTTGCTATATCGCTGCTGAGCTTGTCTCTATGTACAGCAATACAGATCGGGCTTAACTTCTGTGTGTCATACCTAGACCTGGAATGTGACTTTCCAACACAGGGTTCCACTTTGGGTGCATTCCAGACCTGCATGTACTGGTAAAATTAGTTGTGGAGGGCTTCCCAGATCGAGAGCCGTGACACAATACTTGTCTTGCCTCTGAAGGAGCAGGCAGTTTCGGCTGAACTCCAGGAACTGCCTCATTGTTGGGACCACTGAATGCCTTTACCCGCTTTCCATCAGTTTTACCAAGGAATGGGTTAATGCTGAAGGACCAAGCGCTGACATCAACTGGGCGGAGTGTCACGCACACCATTTCAAATGAATCACAACCCCAGTGTCGGCATAATGTGTAATTGACCTCATTTAGTTTATAAAGCTCTCTGACTTCCTGTTTCCGTCCTTTACCAGTCCTGATACTACATGTCCCATGATCCTTTGAGCCTCTGTTGTTTCAGGGCAGGCTATGGGAGTCACTTGTAGCAGTTCTGGGCATCGATGTGGGTGGGTTCTAAGGTTACTGTGGGTGTTTCTGGGCCTTCATGTGGTTGGTGAAAGGAGAGGAATGCAGTTATGTTATCCCTGCCCACATTCTATTTTTCTCTGCAGTGAACAAAGTGCTGTTCAGCAGGAAGTGTAACCTTAAAAACCATCTCTTGGACAAAAAATGTGCTATTCTAGCTGTAAAGGGCACACAAATATAAGACTGATCACATGATCATGTTTTCTGCTCTGATCTCATTCTTTTTATCAGAGAAACAACAAATTGTCTTTGAAGGCATGATTTGCAACGTGTATATAGTGTTTGCACACACAAAACTCTATTTAGTCACACACAAACCTTTGGTTGTTGCAAAGTGTATATGTAGTGTGGTACTCCACCAGGGAAAGGTTGCAGGGTTCTTAACAAGGCAGGTTGAGGGGCACCAGGGGCATTGCTTAACTAAGAGGAAACTGGCTTATCAGTTTCCTCATTGTTTAGGAAAGTCCGGTTTAAGAACTGGAGCCCGGGGATTTAGTAGCAATCTGGGTGGGATAAAATCCCCAGTCCTGATTTTGCGACCCACCAGCACACTGGTCAGGTGTGTGCTGGGCTATTTGTAGATATCTGACCATGGTTCTGGGTTCTACCCTCCCAAGGAGCTCAGGCTTGCAAGGGAGAAGCCTGAGAGTGCAGGTGTGCACTAGGAGAAGCCTGAGACCCAAGCGTGAGGATCAGAGCAGCGAGGAGCTGTTGTCTATAGAAACGGTGCTGACAAGGGAATGATCTGTATGAGACAGATGAGAGCCTGAAGTGGAAAGCCTGAGAAGCACTAATGTATGTGTCAACCAGGAGGCTGAATCTATCATTTCTTGTTATTGATGGTGAAAACCCCTGCTAGGGAAACCCCTTTTGTGTTTGTTTGCTGACTTTCTTTTAATAAAAATGGGCAAGCCAAGACTTTTTAAAAGAAGAAACAGCGAGTGGCGGTGTCCTTAAAGCTGTACATTTGATGCTAATGGTGGAGGAGTGCTTTGGGCACAAATCCGAGATCCCTGCAATGACAATCAAGTAAGTTAATCTGTTATATGAACTGTGTTTTGGTGCATGAGACTGCACACTCTTTGTGTGCAGGTGAGGAGAACCTGCAAGACAAAAGAGACTAGCCTTAAAGAGACATTGTTCAGTTTTTGCCAAACTGTGCAAAAAGGTTGTGGAGTAACTGTGAAGATGGGGTAGTCAAAACTCAAAAAAGAAGCAAGGATGGCTGAGATGATAGACCGAGCTCTGTGGCTAGAGGGGTTGTTTACCGCATGAACGAGTCCCATACATGACAACAGAGTTTGCACAGGAGAAAGACTGTGGCTGCGGTTGCCACTAGCAACGCTGGTGCAAGGAGACCAGCTATCAAGGTGGAAAGTCCTAAGCTTGCAAGATGATGCAGTGTGGGAAGCCCTGACAAGACATGGAGCCAAGAGCACTGTTTGCGGGGGCATGCTGTCTCCAAGTGCCTTTTGTCTAAGGCACCAGTCCAAAGTTGCCTAGCAAAGCAAAGTGCAGCTGGGAGAGTGCAGTCTCTCTTAGCAACGGGAGAAAATGTGCCAACCGGAAGGAGGAACTACAGGGGAGAAGTGGCCCACCATTTCCATCAAGATGCAAGGGAGTTTCTGCATGTTGGCAGAGTGCCATATCCCTTAGCAACAGGAGAAAGTCACCAGATACCATGCCTGGGATGTGATCAATTGGGACATTATTTTTTTTATTGTCCCTGGTTGTGGAATACAGCAGGAGAAAATGTGGGGAAAAAATCATTGTCTGCAAGCCCAGATTCCTGTTTAAAAATGTTTGCAGTCACCCCTAGCAACAGTGAGGAAGTACCTGTTGTGTCTGCAGGGGGTGCTAAGGATTCAGAAAGGGCTGCTGGAGTTTCATCCCGTGGCCACCAGGGAGAGTTGGCCAGTGAAAGTGCGACAGAGGACTGGTTCGTGAGACGCCATACTCAAATGAAGATGGTGACCCCAACTACTGTGGTGTGTAAGACTGTCTTTAATGAAATGATGTCTGGAAACGCTGAGTTTACGTTGAAAAGGACTGGTGATGAGACTGTCCATGATGATGTGAGAGTGACCCCATTTAGTGGGACCACTAAATGTGTTCTTGAGAGTGACTTTATCCTGTAGAATGGGGAGGCAGGGATTAAAGTCAAACCTGCATTTGGGTGTGCTTATCAAGAGAAATAGTGATGTGTATGTGTCTAATGTCTGCCAGTCTCAAATTGGTAGTGGGTTGGGACAGCCCACAAAAGGTATAAATGCTGTCAATGTTTATAATGGTAAATGCACTGCTGTTGGGAAAACCCCAGGTTCTTGCAAATTGTGGTTAAAATGGGCCATTGCCCATAGCAACTGGTGGTAAGACAGCACAGTTGTCCTTAGAAATCTCCATGGAACTTCATGTACTGGAGCCGGAGGTTGCCCTGGACAACTGCAATGTCACTTTTTGGGGGGGGCAGAGTGGAACTGCACCTTGTACTGGGAATATAGTAGTGCAATCTGCTAGTACTGAAAGTGTGCAGGTAAATAATGGGTTAATGCAACTTGTGGCAAACACAAAACTGTGTGAGGTTTGTGAAGCGCCATCTGAGCACGATAGTGGAAGTGGTGTATTGCAACCTATTTTGGGTAAACAGGTGTTGCCAAAGTCTGAAATGTTTCACTCTGACTTTTGCTATGAGTCTGCAGCTAAGCCCGTCTGCTTGCATGTGTCTCCATGGGCAGATGGATCGGTGCTAAAGAGTACCGGTGAATGGAGCACACATACAATGGACAAAGGGATAGTTGGCATAAAAACCTAATCTCCCTGATAGATAAGGCTTTTATGCACAAAAGCAAGGTGGACTCTGTCTCTGCTGTGCCAGCAGGGGGAACTGCAGAACAGCCTGTAGCTGAAGGTTTGGTGGCTGATGCAGAGGTTAACCCTCAAGAGAAACAAGGACCAGATAAGGGCGAACACACAGCAGAAATTTTGTCCATGACTCTAAAAAGTAGTGTTGATCTGGAGTGTCAAAGTGACGTTCTCACTGTTAATGTTCTGGAGCAGTTCACTGTTGCTGAGCCTGAGAAATGGGATGTAAGTCCAGCATCTGGCAGCGCTCTGGTAGAACACCAGGCTGTGGTTACCACCGGCTGGGAGGAACTTCTGTTAAACGTTGCAACTTCTCAAATCGCAGCAAGTGAGTCTCTCTGCGTTCTCAGTGTCATGAAAGTCCCCAGGAAGGATTTGTGTCTGGAATCAATGGGCTGGTTTGTAACCAAAGCACTCAAGGAGATGCTTGAACTTTGGAATGTACAGCCAAGGGATACTGGTGTGTCTTCTCCACAGTGTGATGGTCTGGTACTGCGGAGTAGCACTAGGTGGAGCACTAAATGGCAGGCGGTACAGAACAAAGGAAAACCAGACAGTAATGGTTTATTACTAATACTAGTGTTAAAAGTTGCCTCTGGGTTTAGTGCTGGATTACCTCCTGTAAAAGTGGTATATGGGAGAGGCTTTAGAAAAATGGAAAAAGTGTAAAAAATGTCAAGGTTTCACTTCCTAACAGCCAGGTGGAAAGCATTTCTGCTGCTATGGTCCGCGGTGGTGCTGGTCAGTTGTTGGTGTCAGTGAAGGGCGCGTTTGTTGCACCAGGGGACAAACCACGTGAGATGGAAGAGCCGAGCATGGACCAGAAATTAGCAGAGATCCTGATCGGGGCTCAGATGGATGTGGTTAAAGAGACTGGGGTCACCAGTTCAATAATGGGTTTATGTGACAGACCTGATAAGGTCCTTGAGACAGGGGTATGGAGAACTGCATTAAAAGTTGATATGGTTGCAGCTAACCCTGATAATTGTAATAAGATAAGGAATGACTTGACAGACACAGCAGAGATTAACAGTGTAGCAGTAGGCCCCCTTCAGGTTCAGGGGAGTAATCAGAGTAAAGTTCTTTCACAAGTTGGGAAGCATCAGAAGGAACATGTGGATAAAGAGTTGGAATCTTTAAAGTTGTCACATGACTTAAAAACATTAGAGTGGCAAGACAGTCTGGATGTCCTTCACAGAGAGACTAGGATGAAGCATGCAATGTACATGAGGAAACAAGTGATGCTAAGTTTGGACAGTATGAAGGTGGCCGTACATTGAGTGAGTGCAAAGAGGGATCAGTGTCACCCCAATAAAAGAGCCCCCCCCCCTTATCACTAAACCAGTGTTTAAAAATGTGGTTCCTTCTAGATTAAATAGAGAGAAGGGGTGGTCTAGTGAAAATGGAGGAAGCACTTTGTAACTTTAATGGTATCGTACTCTTAAAGCTCAGATGCCCACCTCATGTTAAAACTGGTACCAAGCAGGGGGCGTGTCCGGACATTGATAGAGAAGGACGTGTGTGAAGAGAGCTCCTGGATTCCAGGCCACAATCCACTGCCATCAGCGCTTCTGCAAGCTGGGTGAGATCTGAAAACCCCTCAATCCTCTCACCCACATTCCCTGCCTGGCCCTGGATCAAAAATGGAACAGTTTAAGAGACATCCACAGGTGAGATCTAGGCCACAATAGCACTGATCATCCCACGATGGCCAGGCCACATTCCACTGCCATCAGCGCTTCTGCAAGCTGTATGAGCTCTGCAAACCCCTCATTCATCTCCCCCACATCCCCTACCTGGCCCTGGATCAAAAATTGTACAGTGGCCTGATGCGAGCGGCGACCGATTTACAACTGAGAAGCTCCCACCAATCACTACACAATCCAGGGGAATCCTGCAGCAGCCATATTGACCCCGCTGAACCTGCCAAGTTGCAGCAGGGAATTATGCAGCGTTACTATGTACAGCACCGCTTGAACCCCATACCCCCAAAGACAAGGTAACGCCCGGACAGAGCCTAGTAAAAAGCTTCCTCCTCCTGACAACGCAGCAGTCAGCACCAACTCAGACGTCGAGGGGGACTCCCAGGACATACAATCAGACCCACAAGACACTACATACAGGTTAGAAAACCTCCCTGTTATACCTACGATGGCAGACTCTCAAATTTTTAACTCTGAAGGGTCCCCTAGATCTGAAGTTACGGCCCTCCTGTCCTCTTTTAGAGCCACCTTTTGAGTCCTGTGCAGAAAAGCTGGAGGTCTCACTGCAGGAGGAGTTGCATACCTTAAAGCAACAAGCCTCAATCACTGAAGGAGCTGTATCAGCACTGACTGACAATGCTGCCGGTATAATAGCACTTGAATCTGCATCTAACTCCCATCTTCACCGCCTGCACCAACACCAACTTTGCATAGGGGATAGCGTAAATCGAAGTCGCAGAAATAATATTAGACTTCAAGGAACCCCAGAAGTGACGTTAGGCGCAGATCGAAGACCCACCTTAGCTATCCTTAGTGGGGGGCCTGGGAGGAGACCGAACAAACCATCCAAGGGACGTATTATGCAGGGTCCATTATTACACTCTAGAAGAGGAAATCATGCGAGCTGCATGGAGACTTGGCCCTATAGACTTTGACGGATCCTCTATCCACCTCTACCCAGACCTCTCCCGTAACACCCTATACATGCGAAGAGCAGTTCGCCCCCTCCTGGATATAATACGTCAGGCTGGAGCTTCCTACACTTGGGGCCATCACTTCAGTATTAAAGTAACTCGTGACGGTCAGAAATTCATTTTGGCGGACCCGGATCAGCTACCTGACTTTATGTTCCTCAAGCAAGACCCTGTGGACATCCCAAACTGGTTAGACCCTCCAGATGACCGCCAATGGCTCCTGGCCCCTGGCCCTCTTACACAGCGCTGGAGACGCATGCGATCAAGGTCTGTGTCTGGTCCATGCAGAACCCACAGTCCTATATCTCCTGAAGACTAAACTCCTATTCCATTACATGCTATACAATCCCAGTGTGGTCCATAGCCACTAACATTCTGAAAACCCAATTTTCTATGACAAGAGGCAGATCTTTACCGAGCCCTACCTTATCTTTTGCCTTCGCCTTTGGGGACTGCAAATACCTACATCAATAGACTTACCGTCAAGAGTCCCACAGACACCTATTCTTTACTAGTCCTATCCCTGCCCTTCGCCAGTGCGACTTGCCTGGCTGGGGTTCAGGAGAGTTGGGAAAATCCTCTTGCCCACCGTCCTGAATGGTGCCCTATCGCGTAAGACACCTGCTTAATATTAGAACAGGCCCTTCTCCTGGATTTGGGCTTGACTATCCTATAGCCATATGCACTATTGGGTCCTGCTGCTCCCTATGTGAAAATCTTTTGTTATACGTTTAAGATTGAGCTCATCTGTTAGCATGAGCCACCAGGGTTCGTATTCATGTTTTGCTGTTTCATAACGTAATAAGCTGCCAATAATAAAGGTGTTCCTGTTAGCCCTGGTTCTGTCCTGACACTGGCCCCTTTCCCTGGCCTGGACGTTTCTAGAGTCATCATGCTCCTACATAAAATTGAGGTACTGTTATGAGACACGTTCATTTGAGATGCTGATTGTTTACCTACCTATAGGACCAAATGCAATTCATATTTGGTTGATCCACACTAGACTGTTTATTCCCTGCTGCCCTTATCCCCTAAATCGGGCATGTTATATTTATTTTCTACATACCTGCTATGCTATCGGGATCACGGCTCAGATCCCTCTCTCTCAACCTTACTCCCACAATAGGATTGGCACAATCCGTGCCGGATAAGTGATTTGCTCATGCGGTGGTTTGCATTGCAGATGCTTTAGTAGCATTAGACACTTACCCCAAGTGTCTTCCTCCCTAGTGTTCTCCCCTTCTCTTCTTTCTTTCTCTTTTTATCCCCTCCTTCCCTATCCCCTTATCACCACACCTGCCACCTCTCGCTTCTCCCCCCCCCCCCTTTTCCTTATAACTTTTGTTTTTCCTCTCACTCCATCATGGCCCACACGATAAGCACTTGCCCCAGGCTGAAATTTTGCTCATACAATGCAATTGGCCTCAATATAGCCTCTAAAAGGGGTCAGGTCTTATACCAGATGCACAAGCACCAAGTTCAAGAGACGCACTTCCAAGCTGAATCCATGCCTCTGTGCTCGAATAGATACTTTAACAGGTGGTTTCATAGTACCTACCCCACACAGAAAGCTAAGGGAGTATCTGTATCTCTCTCATTCATGACTCAATGGGCAATTCTATCTCTTCTCCTTCCTTGATAGCTCAGACATTCACAGACTTTTACCAACATCTCTATAACATCCCGGCAGAGGTACCTTTTTGGATACCTCCCTGGACATAGAAGAGAGCCAACTGCACTACCCACTTTAGATACTGAAGCTACTAGAGATCTAGAGGAGCCCATTACTGAAGATGAAGTCACCAAAGCTATAAGCAAGCACGCCCTCTGGTACAAGCCCGGGACCGGATGGCTTCATTCCTAAATTTTATAAATTATTTGGCTCCCTCCTTACCCCATCCTTAACCAAGGTGTTTAACTCCCTATCCGAAGGCTACGTTTTTTTCCTCCACAAACACTAGCAGCGCATATCTCCCTCATACCAAAACCTGACAAAGATCCTACTCTGCACAAATTATAGGCCCATTGGAGTTGATTTAAAAATATTCGCCAAGGTTTTAGCCAACAGATTGCAGCCCCTACTGCCCGACTTAATACATTTAAACCAGGTGGGATTTGTGAGTAGAAGGGAGGCAAGGGATAATACCCTAAAAACCCTCCTCCTGACCGTCTATGCCCACTTACACAATAACCCCTCTGTCCATTATCGGTCGATGCTGAGAAAGCATTTGACAGGGTGGATTGGTGGTGCCTTAAAATGTCTCTCCAACAAATAAGAGTAGGCCCTCAAATGGTAAATAGAATACTATCACTCTACACTTCCCCATCCACCAGAATCAAAATCAATGATACATTATCCCCTGCATTCCATATTCGTAATGGGAAAAGACAGGGATGCCCTCTATCCCCCCCCCTCCTCTATGTCC
This sequence comes from Glandirana rugosa, assembly GCA_018402905.1. Lineage (NCBI taxonomy): Eukaryota > Metazoa > Chordata > Amphibia > Anura > Ranidae > Glandirana > Glandirana rugosa. The sequence goes on along the minus strand of BLSH010331672.1, from coordinate 13,263 downwards.
TCACTATGGAACATTTGGCAGTAGCCCTCCGGAACAACCCCAACATCAAAGGCATTCAGACAGGCCCCATAATACTAAATTAACTCTTTGCGGGCGACTTATTAATGTTAGTGACCCAGCCCCGAGAATCTTTACCTTTCATTATGCAGGAATTCAAGGACTTTGGAAGAATGAGTATCTTTAAAGTGAACTACAGCAAATCTGAAATTCTTAATATCACACTCCACAAGACAGAAGTGCAACTCATCTTGCCCTCCTTCCCTTTTAAAATGTGCTCTACTTCTATATGATATCTAGGCATACATATCCCCACAGATGCCTCCAAGCTTTTTTCAAAGAACTTCACCCCACTCTTCGTCAAAACCCAAGCCGATCTTGCATCCTATGCAGCCAAGAGGCTTTCATGGTTAGGAAGGATCAATGTTCTGAAAATGGATGTCCTCCCCAGATTCCTGTATCTATTTCAAACTACAGGTGGTCCCCGGGTTACAAACAAGATAGGGACTGTAGGTTTGTTCATAAGTTGAATTTGTTTGTAAGTCGGAACAGGTACATTTTTTAAGTGTAGCTCCAGCCAAAAAAAACCCAATTTTTAAGCATTTTGGATAGCATAGGGAAGGGGTAACACCCCTGTAATGTTTGTTTTGCTGTCTATGTTTGTTCAGAAGATGTCACCTCACTTCCTGTTCCAATAATAATTGGATTTTGAAAATTTTGGGTTGTTGTGGAAACAAACCTTGGTGATAAAGCATCAGTGGAGACCCCTTTTTCCCATAATAACTCTTACAGGAGTGAATTTTCCTTCCTGGGGAAGATTTCCTGGCACTTCCTGTTGTCTCCCTCCGTTTGTAAGTAGGAGTCGTTTGTAAGTCAGATGTTTGTAACTAGGGGACCGCCTGTATTCCTATCCACATACCGATCTCATATTTCAAAAAGCTTTGCAGACTGTTCTCCTCTTTTATCTGGGGGGCGGCTCGTCCTAGGATAAAATACGACACCCTATCCCGACCGAAAAATGGTGGGGGGGGGGGGCTGGGGTACCAGATGCATATTTATATTACAAAGCGGCAGTACTCACACGGATAGTAGATTGGTTTCATCACACTGCCTCCAAATTATGGGTTCAACTGGAAGGCTATATGAATCCGATTGAGCTATGCGCCTTACTGTGGACCCCCACAAATCTCCGTAAAGACTCACTTCCCTTGGCGGGCCTCACCCACCAGACACTCCACTTATGGAACAGATTAATCTCAGCAGGTACCATATCCAACACGATAGACCCTATGACCCCATTCTTCGGGGCTCCTGCCTTTCCACCGGCAGAAACAAGATCAGAATTTGGGCCCTGGCAAAAGAGAGACTGTAGGAGACTTGTTCAAATTCTACGGGCAGATCCCTCTTTGATGACCGGCTCTTCACCTCAAGCAATTTCCCTATGCCCTGATTCATTGGCTTCAGAGACGACAAGCCCTATCCTATGTTCGCAGTTTCTCCTTCCTGTCGGCAATTCTCTCTCCGACACATCGAGCTTCAAAGACTTACTCTTACAAGACGACCCCCCCGACTCATGTTGTTTCGCAAATTTCACTCAAGAATAAGGATTTAAGCTCATAACCAAGATGGTACAGATGCCTGTCAACCGTCAGACGCCTGTTGGAGATGCTCATCCTCCAGAGGCACTCTACTTCACATAAATGAGAAGGTTGTGCTCGTGTGTTCTGCCCCCTCCTGGGTCAAAACAAAGGGGGAGGAAATGTGATAGTGTGGTACCCCACCAGGGGAAGGACGCAGGGTTCTCAACCAGGCAGGTTGAGGGGCTCCAGGGGCATTGCTTAACTAAGAGGAAACTGGCTTATCAATTTCCTCATTGTATAGGAAAGCCCGGTTTGGCACCTGGAGCCCAGGGATTTCGTAGCTATCTGGGTGGGATGAAATCACCAGTCCTGGGTCCTGATTTTGCGACCCACCAGCACACTGTTTGGTCAGGTGTGTGTTGGGCTATTTGTAGGCATCTGACCATGGTTCTGGACTCCACCCTCCTAAAGAGTCCAGGCTTGCAAGGGAGAAGCCTGAGAGTGCAGGTGTACACTGGGAGAAGCCAGAGACTCAAGCCTGAGGGTCAGAGTAGTGAGGAGCTGTTGTCTATAGGAACGGTGCTGACAAGGGAATGGTCTGTAGGAGACAGATGAGAGCCTGAAGTGGAAGGCCTGAGAAGCACTACTGTATGTATCAGCCAGGAGGCTGAATCTATCATTTGTTGATAGTGAAAAATCCTACGAGGCAAACCCTTTGTGTTTATGTTTGCTGACCTTTCTTTTAATAAAAATGGGAATAACAAGCCTTTTAAAAGAAGAAACAGCAAGTGGTGGTGTCTGTTCAGCTCTACATTTGATGATAATGCTGACAGTAGTCACCAAACACACTAAAATTATTGAGCAGAAACACACACTCTTTCTGCACACTGTGTGAATGAGGCCTTAGTGCCGGGATCACGATAATACTAGAATCTTTGCAGTCTTAGGACTAGTTTAAATGAACAGTGTAAAAATGCACCACAACCACAAGGTCTTACCGCCCCCCCCCCCCCCCAACTGCTCCTCCTTTAGCTGAAGGGGTAGTGGCAGACAACCAATTCTAGTGAATGGAGCCACACTGCAATTGCGCGTTTGCAGTGCAGTACTGCAACATTTAGGGGTTATAATCGAATAGGTGATGCAACTCCTCACCCCATGTCAAATGTTCTCTGAAGAGTGATCCAATGCAGATCACTCTTCAGTCTGCAAACAGGTATGAATGTGTCATACCTCCTCCTGTGTCATTCCTGTCTTGCAGCATGCCAAATAGTAATTGCTTAGTGTAAGACTACATGGGGAGGGCTATGTGAGGGTATTATGAAGGTGTTTCCTTCATATATAAATTAATCACTTCACAGAGAGCTGGCCTCTGTGAGGGTGATATCTGAGGGGTGGGACTCTCCCTGTGCACACTGGGCAGCATATTTAACTGGGCAGGACTGAATTCCATTTGTGATTCATGCAATCCTGCCCAGCAGTAGCACAACTAGCTTTCAGAACTGGCTATGAAAGCATACCTCCCAACTTTCTGAGATGGGAATGAGGGACACCTATTAGCAAAAGTATGTAGGCATAGGACACACACCCTGCCACTCCCCCTTAAAGGAGAATTATACAAAAAAAATGATTAAGTAAACCCACAAGTGCTTTTTTTTACCACTACTATTCCTTTATATTGGCTTTTTAAATGTACAAAAGCAGCAATTTTAGAAATTGGATGAAAGGTTTAGCACTGTAAAACACTTTTTGATAGATAAATAGTGCATTTTATATATAGGTATATGCATCAGACCAAAATGAGGGACAAATGAAGAGCAATGAGGGACAGAGGGACTTTGTTCCAAATCAAGGACAGCTCCTTGAAATCAGGGACAGTTGGGAGCTGTGATGAAAGTGTGTCCTTCTTGAATGATGCTGTGACCTGTGAGGTTTGGACTCTTCCTGTAGGTGTGACTGAGTGGGATTGAATGTTAATTGCAATGTATTACATCGCACCCACAATCAGAGCTGTGCAGGACGTTACATCATTTGCACAGTCTCAAAGACTATAGAGCGATGTGTTTTAGGCTAGTGCTGCAGCAGGATGTGGCCGTGAAAGGGTCTCCATCTACAGCAGACTATACAGAATGTTACATGGTACAAAGCCACAACTAGACCTAGAATATCAGGGGATCTGCAGACAACAGAGCAACATGGTACAGAGGTATGATCTATGTTGGGACTGATCATTCTATTTTGTTCTAGTGAAAAGAAAGCTTTGACCAGCATTTTGCCTAGCCTAGGATCCTTTAGAGATCTCGAGCACTCTGGTCTTCCTTCATGGACACTGCAGGTTTGGAGTG
>BLSH010331606.1:640661-652658 GCA_018402905.1 Glandirana rugosa | reverse complement strand
TGGCGATAAATCTGAACGTTTCCCCTCCTCGCTTCCTGTGGAGCCTGATGTGATCTGACACTCTTCAGAGCAGAAAATTTGCAGTGTTTAATGAATGTGAAACGACCGACAGCCTCTCCTTAATTACAGAATATCAAAGGGATTTTCATGGATTATATATTATAAGGCAGGGAGATGAGTGATCGGGGCTTAAACACCACGAAGAGATCGTCAGGGTGGATTTCATAGAATTTATCACTGTCTGACAATAGAAAAGTCTGATCTTTTTTTGTCGTTTGGAAGGGGTTTGTGTCATGGCTTCAGTTTATATAATGCAAATATTTGGCATTTACTTTGTATTTAAAATAATAATGGAAGTTCTGAGTGCTTATGTTCATAATAAAAAGGAAAAGATTATTAAAAATCCCCTTAATCTGCTCAGGACTTCTTCTTACTGTCCTAATATGCCCAAATCGTACCTTGAAGGGTTAGCCCCCTTTACAATAAAATTGCCCATGCATTCCAGCTCACCCAGTACAATAAAAAAAAATACCACCTAGGCTTTCAATAGGAAGCTTTTCAATGCCATGCCTGTAGGCCGTGCCCGGCCTCTCCCAAGCCTGTCCAACCCCAACACTGGTCATTGGGTATGCTTCATATCAAGGAAAGATCTTGTCAATTTGAAACATACATGCACCCGTCATAGGCATATGCCAGGGGTGGTCGTGATCAATATTTTGGGAGGGTGGGACCGGCAAACTAACGTCAATCCCCCCCCCCCCCCCGTGGGAGACGGACGGGAAGGCATCGATCAGCCACCCCCTCTGACGTGCAACAGATGAACGGGAATGCGGCAATCGACCCCCTGCGCACGCGGGAGACAGACAGGAATGCGGTGATCAGAGGCCTTACCTTAGGAGGTAGGTGGGGATAAGAGCTGGGCCATTGCTTTTCCTCCTCCTGGACCCACTTCCTGATAGACCGGAAGGAGAATCAGGAAGACAATAGCAAATATTAACCATGCCTCGAGTCCACCTATTTTTGAAGCCAATTAGAGTCTAATCACCTGCTTCTAAAAAAAAAAAAAAGCCCCATTGGAATCCATGCGTCTGGCGCCCTGCATGTAGATTAGGGGCCAGGCGCATGGACAAGAGGGGCGGCACCCCTGCGCAATGTATGGATGGGCCGCCACTGGGGGGGCAGGTGACAGGTAAACCGCAATCCTTCTTTGCCGACCTTCAGAACCTGGCAGGGGTGGACTTTACTGGAACCGACCTCTATTTTCCTCCTGTGGCAGCTGAATGTCGACGAGAAGGGGAGAAGGAGAAGCCTACTTTCAGCTGCTGCAGGAGGAAACTACAGGTTGGTTCCACTAAAGTCCACCCCTGCCAGGTTCTGAAGTTCGGCAAAGAAGGATTGCGGGCTATCTGTCACCTGCCCAGTGGCGGCCAATCCATACGGGGTACAGGGGCCCCCTAATCCATGAACCCGAACACAGCTGAAAGTAGGCTTCTCCTTCTCTGCCCCTCATATACATTCAGCTGCCACAGGAGGAAAATACAGATCAGTTCCACTAAAGTACACCATTGCCAGGTTCTGAAGGCTGGCAAAGAAGGATTGCGGGTTACCTGTCACCTGCCTAGTGGCGGCCTGTCCATACAGGGTGCAGGGGCCTCCCTAAGCCATGCACCCGGATGCAGCTGAAAGTAGGCTTCTCCTTCTCTCCCTCTCGTCGACATTCAGCTGCCACAGGATGAAAATATAGGGGACTGTTACCAATATATGCCACCCCGCCACCCATCCTGTCCCTGTTTCTCTTCTTTATTTTGCCTGGGTCCCCATGTGCTCTCTTGATCCCCCTTCCCCCCATTGTTTCAGATTGGAAAGCAGGAAAGAGGCCGGTTAATATGTCAAACACATATGTGCTGGGGCTTTGGGGTGCACACCCTAATGCAATAGGCTGTGCACACCCATGGCACCCATACATGTCTCTTCCCTTTGTTGCACAATGTTGAGCTCAGCCACTGCTGCACCATTAGTTTTGAACAAGCCACAGCCCTTGTTCTTGCAAAGGTAAGCGGCATGCACCCAATGTCCGATGCATCTTGCCATGTAGGCAGGACAGGGGGGGGGGGGGGTCAACTAGGTATGACATTGAGAAGCAGCTTATTATTCAAAACCTTAGCAGTGTTGTTTAACCCTTTCGTGCCTAAGGGTAAAACAAATCTTAAAGAGGAAGTAAACCCTGATGGGCTTTACTTCCTTTTAATTACCCTGCAATTTAAAAGCATAATGGGCTAGTATGCATCGCATATTAGCCCATTATGTGGCACTTACCTGCATTGCAAGCCCGCGATGTCCCCGCTCCAGGCCGCATCCATCTTTTGCCCCTCTTCCTTCTGGGGCCACGGACTCTGGCTCTGTGATTTGCCGGAGTAGCCTGACGTCACTCCCGTGCATGAGCGTGGGAGCCACCAATCGCAGCACAATCTCAGTGAAAAAACGTCACGGAGGCCGTTTCTTCACTGCTCATGTGCTCAATGACGTGGGCACATGTGAGTACACTGTATATCTCATAAACCGTGCAGGTTTAGGAGATATGCAGGGAACCTACAGGTAAGCCTTATTATAGGCTTACCTGTAGGTTAAAGTGGTTGTCAAGGGCTGACAATCACTTTAATGCCTAAGCCCAATTTTTCAACTTTGACATGTTGTCAAAAGTCCAAGGTCTATAAAGACATGGATGAGCGAGTTTGGATGGGGGAACTTGACTGGCCTGCGCAGAGTCCTGACCTCGTCCCAATAGAACAGAGTTAGAGCGGAGACTGTGAGCCAGGCCTTCTGAAAGAATCAAGGATATGGTCCACTGGCTGTGTCTGATTATGCCACACCTCCCTCTCCATAATTTGAACAATAAAAACAATATTTTTCGTCCATGGAACTTTGAATGAGGTGCGCATATGGCCAACACACATATCACAAGTAAGTAGAGTAAACCAGTTTATTGGCAGATGAATTAACATTGTCATAAAAAGACATGGACATAGGACTCAAAACTGTAGAAAACATTACAATACAAGGTGCTTAGAACCATAGCATGTAGTAGTATAAGAGTATTGATAGTATTTGGGTGTCACAGAAGCATCAATAGCCTCGATGCATTTTGTGAGCCTTGCTCGCTTTTTCAAGAGTAGATGCATTACACCTATAAAATAAATTCAAATAAACATATGGTACACAGTGGATAGTAACCATTCTTCTGGAAAAATTGATCAAACATTTCCATAGACACTCCTAAACCTTGTGGACAGCCTTCCCAGAAGAGTTGACGCTGTTATAGCTGCAAAGGGTGGGGCAACTCAATATTGAACCCTACAGACTAAGACTGGGATGCCATTAAAGTTCATGTGTGTGTAAAAGCAGGCGTCTCAATACTTTTGCCAATATAGTGTATATGAGATGCTAGGTCACCTTTTATGCCTGCCCCCTGGACTCCCAGTCATGAAAGCCTTCCTCCTCTACATGCAGCCTTTTCTTCTCTTTCGATGGACGCAGTCAGACTTCCAAGAAGCATATTTTTGCTCCACGCTCATTCATCTGCAGACGTATCTGCTGAACAAATAATAGACAGCGGAAGACCTTACCACCTGGCAGAAATATGTCTATCATTTACACGAAAGTAAGCTTGCTCAGGCTTGCAATTTATTCTGATTGCAAATAAACTAAAAATTGCTGGGTAATTTCCTTATTTGGTGTCGCACAAAAATAAAGACGTATCTGAAGCCAAGAAATCAGGTGAGAGGCATAAAGGCAGCGATATCCTCGTATTATCCGGTGAAATGACACGGTGTGCGCCGAGAGCGAGGAATAAAGACTCGGCACCACCGATGGACTGTGTTTAGCGGATACAAATTATAGAACAGAAGCCGGAGCTGGGCTGTAATGGGAGGTCACCCAGCAAGACAGAAACTGACGTCACCACACCTCATGTTTGTATCCCGCGAGGACGGGCGTTCTGTTACTTCTGCTGGCAGATTTTTGATCAAATGCGAGAGAACCTATTGTTTTATTGTGAGTACCCTGTTTTTAGAGCATTATGTTTTAATAAACTGAACATTACAGTATTACGCTATGAAGTTCATATTTTTTATAACATATGAAATGGGAGTTTGCTGAAGTTCGTAACCCTGACCTTCCTGCTCTACTGTGTATGCGGTGGGAGAAATATCCCGGCTTCCTAGGAGATTGAGGATTGAACAGCTACCCGTTTGGTCCCTGCAGAGGGCTATATCTGCATGTGTGGTTAGACCTTAGCTAGCGATAGCGGGTCTCAGCATCTGGTAAGAGTTTACACTCACCCTTACCTTATCACTGGAGGTGTCTGCACAGTTTATGGTGGTGGAAGTTGGAGTTATTTTGGGACTGCATTGAAAGTTCTGGATGGGGCAATTTTTTATTACTTCTATTACAGTCTCCTCCTACCACGGTTGATTCTTCACTTATCACGGGATTTTTGTTATTTACTTTTGGACTTTATTTTTAGTTTCTTTATACAACTTGCACAATATGTTGTATGTCAATTATTTGAGTTATACACATTGATGTTTTTGTCTATATCACTAATATTTTAGCGCAACAATTCTTTACTGTGACACATTTGCAGACCAAGCCGGCTCTGCAGCCCAATGACAGGCTATTACAGGCCTATCTACCGGACAAAGAGGAGAACATTTATTATTAACAAAAAAGTGCGTGTCTAAGTCATCCAGAACTTTCTAAGAAAAAAGCTTAGAAGTAAAATAGCATTTTAAAGTAAAAAATATAAGCCCTTATAAAAAAGGGTTATAGTGTGATGTTACGGTAGCAGGGGGCTCCAAACTTTTCTGTTCTTCAGATTTTAGGGAGGGGGGGAGCAGACTGTGGCCAATGGGAGTAGAAAATGTAGAACGGTGCCCCATCATTGGTATCAGTGGGAGGAATAGTGCCCCATCATTGGTATCAGTGGGAGGAATAGTGCCCCATCATTGGTGTCAGTGGGAGGAATAGTGCCCCATCATTGGTGTCAGTGGGAGGAATAGTGACCCATCATTGGTATCAGTGGGAGGAATAGTGACACATCATTGGTGTCAGTGGGAGGAATAGTGTCCCATCATTGGTGTCAGTGGGAGGAATAGTGACCCATCATTGGTATCAGTGGGAGGAATAGTGACCCATCATTGGTATCAGTGGGAGGAATAGTGCCCCATCATTGGTATCAGTGGGAGGAATAGTGTCCCATCTTTAGTGTCAGTGAGAGGAATAGTGCCCCATCATAGATGTCAGTGGGAGGAATAGTGTCCCATCATTGGTGTCAGTGAGTGGGAGGAATAGTGTCCCATCATTAGCATCAGTGGGAGGAATAGTGTCCCATCATTGGTGTGTCAGTGGAAGGAATAGTGCCCCATCATTGGTGTCAGTGGGAGGAATAGTGTCCAATCATTGGTGTCAGTGGGAGGAATAGTGTCCCATCATTGGTGTCACTGGGTGGAATAGTGTCTCATCATTGGTGTCAGTGGGAGGACTAGTGACCCATCATTGGAGTCAGTGGGAGGAATAATGCCCCAGCTTTCTGATCCGGAGACCTGTCTCCTAGAACCTGGAACCTGCTTCCTGCTCCCTCTACTCACCTTCTTCTCCCAGTAACCTGGCTCCCTGTTCCCCTTATCTCGTGTCCTTGTCCTGTTTTGCTTATATGTATTTTCTACACTTGTATTTAGTTAGATGCTCATATAGGGGTTGCTGTGTTATGTTTATCTTTCACTTGCTTGTTTATGGTGTAGCACCCCCATAGTATAGGTGCTTTACTTTTGTAGATTTTTGATAGGAAAGGAAAAATCTAGTCAGGCCTGACTGTAGTTACAGGCCTGAATGTTTTGATTTGGGCTAGGGGAGTAGCTCAGGGAGGGGCTGGAGATAGAGGGAAGGAAGGAACACCCCTTGGAGATTCCTCAACCTTGAGCTTGGAAAGTTCTGGAAAGGGGGATGGAGGAGGAGGTGTCACTTCCTTATGTATGACAAGGAGCTCTGACCAATCCAGCGGCTGGATTGGCAGGGGGCAGGCCTCCTTAAATACAGCAATCTGCCAGCAGGTGTCAGGAGAGTTCGGGTGTAAGAGTGAGGATGTAGTAAGGAGTGGCGGAGCAGGCCTCGTCCGGGAGGGGACCCCCCTTCTGGGGGGGGTGTGTGAACCTGAGGCCTGGGGCTTGGGTGCAGTCAGGAGCTGGGGTCAGCTCCTGGGGTGGCACAGAAGAAGCAGGAGAGCAGCTGAGGTCTACATGGAAGGAGACTCTTTAAAGGAATCCACCAATAAGTCAGTTAGTGGCGGCCCCTGGGAATTGGAGGAGACGGCTGGGACAGTCTGGGAGAGAAAGAGCAGTCTGTGGAGGCCGGTAGGAGTCAACCAAGGGGAAGGAGGGCCATTAGACTGCAGGACAGACTGGATGGGTATGGAGGATGGGCTGGGAGTAGTAGTTCATCCAAAGGCCCGGCTAGCACCAACGTACTTTGCTACCCCAGAGAGGCTTCCTGGTTTCAGTGAGAGAAACCTACAGCTCTCACCCACAAAGGGTGGTTCTGAGGCTTTACCCGCGGCTGCAGCAGGCCTTACCATGTGCTAGCTGTGGTGAAGAAGAACTGTCATGGAGGTCTAATAAATTTCCCTTCGGACTGGGAGAACAGGTGTAACGGTCAGCAAGTGTCAGGAAACAACCGTTGACCCAGGAAAATCGGGTCTGGGAGCCTGTGCGCGGGCGAGACACCGGATGGCCACCAGGAATTATTGCTTTAGGATGCCATTGCATCCCCTCTCTTCCCCATCATTTTAGGTCTACCCTGGCTTCGGGCTCACAGTCCCAGTATCGACTGGTCCACAGGGGCCATCACATTCAGGTCCTCCTATTGCCTCCAGCATTGCCTGAAAGAAGGGGGAAATGCAGCACCCCCGTTGCTCTGTTTGGACTCTGACCCCGACCCAGACACCCGCTTGTCTGTCCCATCCGCCTACCACAACTTCCTCAATGTCTTCAGTAAGAAAGGAGCTGAAAAACTGCCCCCTCATAGGCTCTATGACTGTTCCATCGAACTCTTGCCTGGGGCAGAAGTACCTTTCGGAAGGATCTATCCACTATCCGAACCTGAATTAGCAGCCCTCAAGGCCTATCTTGACCCTCCACATCTCCTGCAGGAGCCGGAATTTTCTTTGTTGAAAAAAAGGACCACTCCTTACAGCCATGCATCGACTACAGGGAACAGGGGATTTCGATCAAGAACCGTTATCCCCTGCCTCTAGTCCCGGAATTATTCCAAAGATTGGGATCGGCAACTGTATTCACCAAATTTGATCTTCGTGGGGCTTATAATCTTATCCTCATCAGAGAAGGCGACGAATGGTACACAGCGTTCCACACTTGCTTCGGACACTATGAGTATTTAGTCATGCCCTTTGGACTGTGTAATGCCCCCGCGACCTTCCAGCATTTTGTAAATGATTTAGACCTCTTTGTCATCATTTATCTGGATGACATTTTAATCTTCTCTTCCTCCCTTGAGGAGCACCGCAGGCACGTCACTAAGGTTCTATAGTCGCCTTTGGCAACATGGGCTGTATGCCAAGGTGGAAAAATGTCCTTTTGATCAACCCAGCATCCAATTCCTTAGCCTGGTTATTTCTGTCACGGGCATCCACATGGATCCTCAAAAAGTTTCCACCATTCTGGACTGGGCGGCACCAACAGACAGGAAAGGGGTCCAACGATTTGTAGGTTTTGCCAACTTTTACAGAAAATTCATTAAAGGCTTCTCTGCTATCATCACCCCGATCACACAGCTGACGAAGCAGAACTCTCGGTTCTGTTGGTCCACCGAAGCGTAAGCTGCCTTCCAGACATTCAAGTCCTTGTTCCCTTCTGCATCCATTCTGGAGCATCCTAACCCTGCCTTGCCCTACGCCCTGATAGTGGACGCTTCAGAGACTGCTGTGGGAGCCGTTCTTTCCCAATGACAAGGCACCAAGGCCTTGCTCCACCTAGTAGCTTTCTTCTCGTGCAAGTTATCGGCACCCGAGAAGAATTATGATGTGTGAGACAGGGAGCTATTGGCCATCAAATTGGCCTTGGATGAATAGCAGTATCTGTTTGAAGGGGCCACGCACCCCATCCTTGTATATACTGATCACAAGAACCTGGAATACCTGAGGACGGCCAAGAGACTGAGACCCCGACAGGCCCGCTGGGCGCTCTTCTTTTCCAGGTTTCAGTTCCATCTGACCAACAGGCCGGGATCGAAGAACATAAAACCGGACGCTCTTTCCCGGATGTTCTAGGGGTCAGGAGACACCACTCTGCCCTATACAATACTTCCCTCAAGGAACTTCCTACTCGCCCAGGAAGATTTGTTGTTCCAGATCAGACGGGTCCTGGTTGGCTCCTCCGGTCCTTCCGATTCCAGACTGATAGTAAAGGATGGGCTATGGTGGTTCGGCCACAAAATCTTTGTCCCAGCAGGCCAACGCCTAAGGGCTTTAGGATTCTGCCATGATCACAAGTTGGCCGGGCATTTCGGGGTTCGCAAGATGGCCGAATTGCTTTCCCGTTCCTTTTGGTGGCTGAGAGCTGAGGAGGATTGTAAGAAGTACGTCAGCTCTTGTCCTATCTGTGCCCGAAACAAGACGGACAAAGCTAAAGCTTGGGGCCTCTTGAACCCGCTCCCTGTACCTGTTAAAGCGATTTTTACCTAACACACTCATACGCTTACTGATAAATAAAATAAGTGATTTATACCTTTTGTGGATACTAGAAGCAACCAGTGCTGTTGCGGTTGTTACAAATAAAATCAATAATCAATGACACCTTTGCTAAAGAAAAATAAAGATCTAATTTATTGTTACAGAAAAGAAGCTAGTCACTAATTAAACATAACCAAATCAGGGGTAAACATTACAATCTTAAAAGCATCAAAATGATTGCTAAATACAACGTGAGGATTACCAAAATGAAAATAGCTGATCCATGTAAAAAAACAAGTTACTACACAAAGGAAGGAAATAGGAAAAAGGAAAGAGCGGGAAAAATGGAGATATGGATACAGGGAATCTTACGTGACCATCTTAGGGACGCCAGCCAGACAGAGAGGAAGTAATAATCTTCTCCTGCTTTTTTATGCCCTCTCTGCCCACGCCCACCCACCCAGGTAGGGGCCTTCCCTGATTGGCTGGAGTTGCATTAATCCCACCCATAACTCCATTCCCCCCTCTAGCGCCTTCCCATTGGTCTAGAGTGGTAGTGAGTCCTAATTGGCTGGATTTGAGGCTTGTTGGTTTTTAAACTCAGCACAAGAGGCCAGGTATTAAAACCACCAACAGTTTTCAAATTAACATGTTAAGAATCTGCCTCAGTTGGAGACAGGATGTCTGAGGGCCTCTCTCAAAGACAATAGGTAACTTCGTTACTATGTTAATAAGAAGACAACAAATTGTATTGAAGGCAAAGACCACCCTCATTATTATGCATGAGTCTTGTAGACCGCAAACTAGGCCTATTTCTCATAAAAACACCGACATGAAATACATAAAGTACAGATGTTTCCTATAAAATATATAGATTTCACTGGGCATGGTATATTCAGAACTCTCTATCTTCGGGGACAAATTCTGAACTGAAAGACACCAAACAAGGGGTATCTTGGAGCACCTTGATACAAATATGGATTTCCATCGTCCTAATAAGGATCTGACCAGAATGTACATCACTTCACCAAAATATCAAAATATTTCCACATCATACCTGAACGCCCATGGTCTCAGTTAGCCATGGACGTTATCGTGGAGCTGCCCCCCTTCGGAGGGATAACCTATCATCTTCGTGGTCATTGTCCGTATGACCAAAATGGCTAATTTTCTGCCCATGAAGGGCACTCCCACGGCTGCCGAAACTGCAGACATTGTCATTAAAGAAATAGTCCGGCTTCATGGAGTCCCCAGCAATATTGTATCAGATCCTGGGTCCAATTCAGCTCCAGATTCTGGAAGGCCCTGTGCTCAGCATTGGAAACTGAATTATTCTTCTCATCTGCTTACCATCCCCAGACCAACGGCCAAACTGAGAGAACGAATCAGACTCTGGAGCAGTGCCTTCACTACTTTTATTCGTTATCTCAGAACAACTGGGTTGCACTGTTGCCACTGGCCGAGCTTACGTACAATAACACCATCCACTCAGCCGCCAAGCAGTCCCCATTCTGGTCTTCCATCCCACGTTCCTCCCTGACCTGTCCCCTGAAAGCATGGTTCCAGCGGCACAGGAGGTCGCAATTCTCCTTGAGACAAACAACAAGCTTTTGCAGGACACCCTGTCTAGGACCTAGGTTCATTGGAGCATTCCTGATTAAGAGGAAGATTAATAGGGTGACATTTGAGCTGGATCTTCCCCTTTCATTACGTATCCACCCTTCTTCCACTTCTTCCATATATGCCTGTTGAAGCCGGCTGTCCTTTCCAGGACGAAAGTCGGATCCACATGAACCGATTCTGGTAAATGGAGAGGAAGAGTTTGAGGTGGATGCCATCTTGGATTGTCAAAAGAGGGCTGGGGTCACTCAGTATTTGGTAAAATGGAAGGGTTATGGACCCGAAGAAAGTTCTTGGGAACCAGAAACAAACATTTATGCAGCAGAACTAATTCAAGCCTTCAGAAGAACCCGCCAGGAAGTTGGCACCCGGCAAGGCATCCGGAGGTGGCCCCTTGGGGGGGGGGCAATGTCAGGAAACAACCGTTGCCCTGGAAATCGGGTGTGGAAGCCTATGCGTGTGCATATGTGCCGGCATTGGCGCCAAACGGCCCATTTAAGCAGACAGCACCCTGCCACCAGTGCTGTCCATTCTACAGCGTCTAGTGTACCTGTGAGCCCCAGCTTTGTTCCTGTTTACTTGTTCCTGTTTCCTCAAGACCCGGCTTGACCTGACCTGCTTGATATCCGCCTGCACCGACCCCCAGCTACCCACGACCATTCTCCTACCTGATCCCTTGTACCTCTGCTGCCCGCCTGATTACAGATTCCGCTTGGACCTGACCAGTTTTCTGCCTACTCCTTTGTACCAGTTGCCGACCCAGCTTGTACCACCTTCCTTCATATCTGCACGAGTCGCTCCAGAACCTCTCACACCATCATCAGAGACTATCCAGCCCTCCTGCCATTTTGCACTCTCAGACCTCCTGTCTGCTCTACCAGGGGTCCCCAAATCAGGTGTGCAAGAGTGGTTGTTCCCTGCATAAGACAGACTCCACCAAAAGGTGCGTGTCAGCAAGTAGTGTACTGGAGAGAAGTACAGAAGAAGTGTCAGCAAGTAGTGTGCTGGAGGAGAAGAAGTGTATATACCGGAGGTGTATATAGTGTGTCTCAGTGGTGGCTGGTGAAGTTTTTGGATGGGGGGGCGCCAGGCCCCGCCCTTCCCTTTGACCCCTCCGACTTTTAACAAGTCCCGCCCCTTATAGAATCCACCCACTCCGTCCCCTGTATTCCACATATTGTGTCAGGGGTATACAGCTCAGCATCACAGGACACAGTATACAGCTCAGTATTACAGGACACAGTATACAGCTCAGCATTACAGGACACAGTATACAGCTCAGCATCACAGTACACAGTATACAGCTCAGCATCACAGGACACAGTATACAGTGACACAGGTGGGGGCAATTATGCAGCCAGTGACACAGGTGGGGGCAGTTATGCAGCCAGTGACACAGGTGGGGGCAGTTATGCAGCCAGTGACACAGGTGGGGGCAGTTATGTAGCCAGTGACACAGGTGGGGGCAGTTATGTAGCCAGGGACACAGGTGGGGGCAGTTATGCAGCCAGGGACACAGGTGGGGGCAGTTTGCAGCCAGTGACACAGGTGGGGGCAGTTTGCAGCACGTTTGACGGGGAGGACATAGTGACCGACGTTTGACGGGTGTGGACACAGTGACCGACGTTTGACGGGGG
>BLSH010331606.1:598108-608641 GCA_018402905.1 Glandirana rugosa | reverse complement strand
GTGGCCCCCCCCCCCCCCCCCCCCGGAAACACAGTGTCTTATGACGGCGGTTTGCGATAACGAGTCACTCTGTCGCCGTCAGACTGTGGTCAACAAGTGGTTAAGGGGAACCCCGTGCCAAATTAAAAAGGAAATGGTGTGGGGTCCCCCCTCAAAATCCAAACCAGACCCTTATCTGAGCATGCAGCCCTGGCATGGCAGGAGGGGGTGGGGATGAGCGAGCACCCCCCCTCTCCGAACCATATAAGCCACATGCCCTCAACATGCGGAGTTTGCTTTGAGGTCCCTCCCAAAGCACCTTGTCCCCATGTTGATGGGGAGAATGGCCTCATTCCCACAACCCTTGCCGGTGGTTGTGGGGGTCTGTGGGTGAGAAGCTTATCGGAATCTGGAAGCCCCCTTTAATAAGGGGGCCCCCAGATCTCGACCCCCCCTATGTGAATAGGTATGGGGTACATTGTACCCCTACCCATTCACCAAAAAAGGAGTAAAATGGTACAAAAAACAGGCAGTTTTTGACAAGTCCTTTATTATGTAAAATAGCTCTTCTTTCTTCTTTCTTCCTCCATCTTCTCCTGCCCCAGTCCTTCTTCTGGTCTTCTGCTTCTTCTTTCGGCCTTCTTCCTTTCTCTCTTGGTCTTCATTCTTCATCTTCTTCTTCCTTCATCTTTCATCGCCCCCGCTGCCGCAGCCGTGCCGCCCAGAGGCGTCTCCCAGCAGTCTGACATTTATTTTATAGGTAAGGGTGGGGCCACCCAGTGATGTAACCGAGTGACCCGTCCCCTTCTGACATCATTTGTTGTTGGGGGGGCGGGTCACCCATTTACATCACCAGGTGGCCCCGCCCCTTCTTATAAAAGAATTGTCAAACTGAAGACCGCCCATTCTGGGAGGCGGCAGGGGGAGCCGGGGCAGTGAAAGAAAAAGAAGAAGGAAGAAGAAGATGAGGATTGAAGACAAAGTTTTTTTTGGTGAATGGGTAGGGTTACAATGTACCCCATACCTATTCACATGGGGGGGTCAGGATCTGGGGCCCCCTTATTAAAGACCCCCACAACTACTGGCAAGGGCTGTGGGGATGAGGCCCTTCTCCCCATCAATATGGGGACAAGGTGTTTTGGTGGGGGGCATCAAAGCATCCTCCCCATGTTGAGGGCATGTGGCCTGATATGGTTTGGAGGGGGGGGGGGTGCTCGCTCGTCCCCACCCCCTCCTGCCATGCCACGGCTGCGTGCTCGGATAAGGGTCTGGTTTGGATTTTGGGGGGACCCCATGTCATTTTTGTTAAAAATTTGGCACGGGGTTCCCCTTAAAATCCATACCAGACCTGATGGGCCTGGTATTGACTTTGGGGGGGAGGCCACATCATTTTTTTTTAATTTGCCCTGGGGTTCCCCTTAAAATCCATACCAGACCCTAAGGGCCTGGTTTGGATTTTGGGGGGACCCCCACATTTATATATATATATATACACTAGGAAGGTATATATATATTCTTGCCTGCACTAACTGACTGTATACATATCGCCCTATCTATCTATATATCTAGTATATATTTCACTCTACACTAAACTGCCTGCATTAACTGACTGTATATAGATTGCTCTATCTATCTATCTATCTATCTATCTATCTATCTATCTATCTATCTATCTATCTATCTATCTGTTTTTCACAATGCACAATAATCAGCTAGCTACACTAAACTGCCTGCACGCCGCTAGCTAAGCTCACTCTCTATCCACCGTTATACACACACTACATAGAGCCGCTGTACAAGCGGCTTTATATAGTGTGGGGTGTGGATTGAGGCTGCTGAACAGTGATTGGCTAAAGGCACCGTGTCTTTAGCCAATCATATCTCTCACAGCAGAGCGCTCTGTGATTGGCCAAAGCATACCGGTCGTGTGCATGCTTTGGCCAATTAGCGGGTGGCATTTCCCCCGCCATTGGAATGCATTATGGGGCGCTCAAAGTTCCCGCAAAGGCCCCATAATATTCGGGATGCGCCGAACAGGTGAACCCCCGATGTTCTCGAACCGGGGGCCTATCCCTAGTGGACAATGTGTTTGCTAGGTGGACATTGTGTTTGCTGGGTGGACAATGTGTTTGCTAGGAGGACAATGTGTTTGGGAGGTGACAATGCTTGGGATCAGATTTGGAGCTGCGGGGATGGGCTGAGCCACAGGTACACAGCAGTAAACGGATTAGGAGTGCTGTATAGGGTTACAAAAACCTCTCACTTTGCAGCCAAGATCGCAAAGGAAAGACAAAGAAACAACTTCCTCTTGTGATATTAACATTGCAGTCTACAGCACTCAAGGAAGACAAAGAAAAGTAGTGCAGGATTTATTTTTTTTGTCACTGTGACTTGAGTCACGGTAATTAAATGGCACCGTTTGAAATGAATGTGTTTTGACTTGTTATGTGACGGTCTGTGTTGCAGCAAGTCGCATGAGAAGTCGCAGCAGGGTGAACCATTTTTTTGCACTAATCAAACAGATATAATAAAATAATTGTAAAAGGTATTTTTAAGACCACTTTAAAGGGCGTCTAGGAAAAGAAATGGCCATAGCCGCACAAAGCAGAAGATTAGTTGGCAGTAGACATGTGCAGAACAAAAAATGTGTTTTGTTTCGTTACTCGTTATTTACATAAATTAATTTAGTTAAATTTATTTTCATAATTTGTTTTGTTCATTCAAATTCGAATTGATTCAAATTTTCCAAATTCATTCGAACTGAGCTCAATTCAACCAATTCAAATTCCATTCGCATTCCATTCAAATTGGAAACTAGTTCTATTCAAAATCAAATTTAGTCTATTTGAAAACCGAGTTTTGGAAGATGGTTATATTCTTTCTATTCCATTCTATTGTTTTTTCTATTCTATTCTATTCTTTTATTTTATTTTATTTTTTTTTTCCAAAAAAAACCTGTTTTTATTGTGGAAAAAGGGAACAAAGGTACGGCATATAGAGGTATACATAAAAAGTAGTGTACATAAGGAGAAACGTCCAAGCAGTTTTGCCTGAGAACAATGGTTTGCATAGTGACATGCATTTTTACATAGCAAAATGACCATGAATAAACACAAATTCGTTATAACAATATAGCCCAAAGGGCTGTGGACAATTGTACGGTGTACCTTTGTAAGAGTTAGAGGTGTAAAGCTTGAAGGACTAGAGCAGGCATCCTCAAACTATGGCCCTCCAGCTGTTGCAGAACTACACATCCCATGAGGCATTGTAAAACTCTGACATTCACTGACATGACTAGGAATGATGCGAATTGTAGTTCCTGAACAACTGGAGGGCCATAGTTTGAGGACCCCTGGACTAGAGAGTGTGTGACCAGCATAGGGAGTGTTGGGAGTGGGAAAGGCTGGATGGGGAAAAAAGAAAAAAAAGGGGAGATCCTTAACGTCTTTGCAGAATGAGTCAGTCTTGCGAAAGCAGGGGGGATCAGTTGTAGAGCCAAATAATTAATTAATGGGGGGTGGCCTCTTATGGGTGGACCACTGTTTGGGTGTATACTGATGATGAGCGAAAGTGTATCCAGCAGGCCCATTTTTTAGAGAATTTGGCGGGGCATCATGGGCAATAGCTATAAGCTCTTCCATTTCCGCAATTTTGTTTACTCTTAAGTACCAGTCTTTGAGAGATGGGGACGTTGAGGAGCCCCATAGTTTTGGGATGCATAATTTTGCTGCATTAATTAGCGACATGGCAAGTGATTTGAAGTAGGACCTTTCGGTGTTTATGTGGTGGTGCCAGAGGAGATTTGCAGGCGTCAGGTCTAGCGAAGTGGTAGTGATTGCCACAGTTTGTTGATGTACCGCTCTCCAGAACTCCGCTATGCGGGGGCATTTCCACCAAATATGGAAGAGATCACCTTTCTGGAGGTGGCATCTCCAACAGAGGTCTGAAGTTGCGACGTTGAATGTGTGAAGGAGTGCTGGTGAGCAGTACCAATGCGTGAATAGTTTATAATTATTTTCCTGAACGGCCACATTGATAGATCCTTTATGGATACATTTAAGTATATTCTCCCAGTGGGATTCGGATAATGCCAGGCAGAGCTCCCTGGCCCAGATGGCGCACGTCCTACCCTCATCAGCCTTTGTGTTGTGCCATAGCATGTTGTATAGTAGGGATATGACGTGTCGCTGGGGGGTTTGGCTTAAACAGAGAGATTCAAAGGGAGTCAGCGGTGTTGAGATATCATGTGTCTTTTGAAGTGAGTATAGGAAATTATGAATTTGCCGGTATTCCCAGAACGAGACTTTGTGGTCAGCCCATTGGGCATTAAAGTCATCAAAGGATGGAAGCTTGCCGTTATGTAGTAAGTGCGTGATTCTAAGGCCAATGTTAGGTTGGTCAGAGGAGCAAGGGTGCTTGGACAAGCCTGGTGGGAAGTCCGGGTTGTCGAGGAGGGGGCATCTTTGATAGATGATTTTTGTTGCAAGCTTCCTTAAAGCATTGAAGGGTGGGGCCAATACATGGGTGGTCTTGTGTGTCAGGGCGTTTATTGAGATAGCGGGTCCATTGCATGCCACATAGTGGCATCTGTGAGAGGGATTTTTCTAAGTTAACCCAGTCTTTACTGTTTGCATGTATGTGCCAGTCAATGATCCTTTGAAGGTGGCAGGAAATGTAATATTGCTTAAAGTCAGGTAGGCCTATACCTCCTTTGTTTTTGGGTTTGGTGAGCTGGGTGAAGCTAATTCTAGGCTTCTTCTGGTTCCAAAGGAACGATGTGCAGAGAGATCTTATGGACTTGAAGAAGTTTTTGGGGATAGCAATAGGTAGAGTTTGGAAAACGTAAAGGATACGCGGAAGGACATTAATTTTAATGATTTCCGCACGGCCAAACATGAGAAATGTGCTTTGTTCCAATTTATGAGGTCGTTCCCTATAGTGTTTAATAGGTAAGAGAAGTTTTTAGTGTAGAGGTCTGAGGCATGTTGGGAGTTGGATGCCTAGATAAGTTATAGCCTCTTTACGCCAGGTGAAGGGGAAGTTTTCTGTGCAAGCCTGTACTGTGGTGGAAGGAAGCGAAATGTTCATTGCCTCAGATTTATGGTAGTTTATTTTGAAGTGGGCTATAAATTGAAATTGCTGGAGGTCCTTCAGGAGGTTTGGTAGTGTGATTTGGGCTCAGTCAAGAATAGCAGCACATCGTCAGCAAAGGCCGCTAACTTATACTGCTTAATCCCGATTGATACTCCTTTGATGTTCGGATTCTCCCGAAAGAACGGTTCTAGGGTTAGAACAAATAGTAGAGGGGAAAGCCTTGGCGCGTTCCATTGTTGATGGAGAAGGCGTTTGACAGGAGGCCGTTGGCTCGGACCCTAGCAGTGGGACCATCGTAGAGGGCCATTATTAGTCGAGTTAAATGCTCACCGAAGCCCAGGGCCTGAACGACACCCAACAAATAGTCCCATGCCAGCCTGCCAAATGCCTTCTCCGCATCAAGAGATAGGAAGAAGCCTGCTTGTTTAGATTTTGTAAGGTGGTAATAAATGTTAAGTGCTTTGAGGGTATTATCTCTGGCTTCTCTGCCAGAAACAAATCCTACTTGGTCATTGTCAATGAGATGGGGCAGTAAAGGGATTATACGGTTGGCCAGGATTTTCGTGTAGATCTTTAAGTCGGTATTCAGGAGTGAGATTGGGCGGTAATTGGAGGCTAATGTGGGATCTTTGCCCGCTTTGGGGATCACCGAGATATGTGCTTCAAGAACTGTCGTGTGGGAGGTGGCTCGGTAAGGAAGCTGGTTATATGCTCTCAGAAAGGGTTCCATCAAGGATTCGGAGAATGATCTGTAGTAAGCTAGGGGAAAACCACCAGGGCATTTGCCTTGTTTCATTTGCTTAATAACCGTTTTAAATTCGTTGACTGTTATCGGACCGTCTATGTCTTTGGCTTGCTGTAGGGATAAGGATGTGGGGCTGTACCGTCTGAGGAAGTCAGTTCTTTAATTATCGCCTGTCTTGGCCTGGTATCGCCTGGGGGCCTATGTTCAGGTTTTAAATTTTGAATTGTAGAGATCTGAATAGAATTTAGCAAAACGGTTTGCGATGTCTACGTTGGCAGAGAGTGTTTGACCAAAGGGTATGCGCAGGGTGTGAATAGTTGAGTTGACCTTTTTGGTTTGGAGCGCCCTAGCTAGATATTTGCCGCATTTGTTGCTATGCTCATTATTTTCTATCTTTTTATTTTATTTTCTATTATATTATATCATATTCTTTTCTATTCTACTCTAATTCAAATGTATTTTATTCCAAATTTGAATTTAGGAAGATGGCTATATATTCTTTCTATTCTATTATATTGCTTTTTTTCTATTCTAGTCTATTATATTCTTTTATTTTCTATTCCAATTTGAATTTATTCTATTAAAATTTTGGGAAATGGTTATATTCTATTCTATTGTTTTTTCTTCTATTCTATTCTTTTATTTTCTATTCTATTCTATTCAAATTCAAATGTATTCCATTCAAATCTGAATTTATTCTATTCCAAATTCGAATTTAGGAAGGTTATATTCTATTTTATTCTATTCTATTTTTTTTCTATTCTATTCTATTTTTTATTGTCTATTATTTTCTTTTCTATTTAAATTCTAATTTATTCTATTTGAAATTCACATTTCAGATGGTTATATTCTTTCTATTTTACTCTTATTCTTTTTTTTTGTTCTATTTGTATTCTACTCTATTCATTTCTATTCCATTGTATTCTTTTCTATTCCATTTCTTTATTTTCTACTATATCCTTTTATTTTCTATTCTATTTTTTTTATATTTACGTTTATTTTGCATTCTGTTCTGTTTTACTCTATTATATTATATTATTGTATCTTCTATTCTATTTTATTCTATTCTATTCCTTTATTTTCTATTATATTTTATTCTATTCAGAAATTTGAATTTGATTCAAAAATTATTTGAATTTTGTCCAAAATGTTGTTTCATTATTTCGGATTAGTTTTAAATTGGTTACTATTGTCATTCGGAAATTCGGATACATCCGAATTTTGGAATAACAAAAAATTTTGATTTGGAAGGAAACACGTCCAGTTAACAGTACCACACCAGTGGATTTTTTCATGCTGGTGATTGACTCTCTCCAAGGCTACATCTTAGTTTAGGAGAAACCAATCCACCCCCCCAGCATTGGCATCTAACGCTGAACAAAGTTTCTTCCAGCGGCTGCCCACATACCCCAGGGCAGAGAATAACCATGACAGCCAGGGAATTAGCAACTTCTGAAGGAGGTTAATGGTGGTAGCATACAGTATCAGGACAGGTTACCTTTAAAAATACAAAAGTCTCCCCTCGCTAAAAAGAAAGTTCATACATCCAACTTTATCTTTCTCATTTTTGTTTGGCTTCCAACGCAAACAGATTACTGCCATTCCAGGTGCAATAAATCACCAGCCCCTGGATCACTTTTGCCTTTTCTCTCCCCCCAAAAGCTGAAAGATTAATGGGATCTCTTCCCTTGTTTCCTCTGTGTTTTTGTATCTACCACCAAATCTTGTAGAGCCGGTGATTCTCGCTGAATGATTAATTGCACTCCCTGCTATGAATTGGATGATTTTCCTGTTTTTAATCTCCGACAGTGGTCCAGATTCATCTTTCCTGTGCGGGCGGCAATGCATCTACTTATACCTGGCTGCGGTTTTCTCCGTATCTTGTAATGCATCGATTTTTACCAACTTTACAGATTATTATTCAAGAAAATATGTACTCTTATCCAAAACAAGATCAGATTGTATTGCTGCTGTTCTCTGTGTTTAGCCTTTTACAAAATAGGGCCCTTCATCCCAACCAGACACCAGCATTTTACATTTAAAGGAAATAAGCTAATGTGTCTAACCCCCCCCCCCCCATCCTTTTCTACTCATAAGCCCTAAGTACTAAAAACAACGTTGTTCGTTTTAAGTTTATACTAATGTAGCCCCCTCCTAGTTGGGTTGCTAGGATATTAGGTAGATTTACACTATATTGCCAAAAGTATTGGGACACCTGCCTTTACACGTACTACATGAACTTTAATGGCATCCCAGTCTTAGTGTGTAGGGTTTCACTATTGAGTTGGCCCACCCTTTGCAGCTATAACAGCTTCACTGGGAAGGTTGCACCACTTTAAAGACTGGGCCCCCCCAATTAGCTGACTGAAGATTGCAAGTCAAGAGCCATATGCTTACTACTCCACATAGGAGACCCTGGACTGAGCTACTAATAGGTACCTCTCCTGGGTCTTTTAATATATATATATATATATATATATATATATATATATATTGTAGGGAGTAAGCCTCGGGCCGGGTAAAGAAGGGGTTAATTGAGGAGGGCAGGCACTTCACCTTCAGACCTGCTTATTAATCAGGTGTTCTGGAAATGTCAGTGAAGCTTGACATTTGGAGTGAGCATAGGTGTGAGCATATAGGGGGGACACCTATCTCTGCTCTACTGACACAGATCTGTGCCCTTCTGACATATACACACACACTCATGTTTGTTTGGGCTTTGTGGTGCACACCCTAATGCAATAGGCTGCGCACACCTATGGGAGTGAGAGAGACATCAGCACACTGACAGGAAGCTCCATTACTGGATTGTGGCTTGCTGGAGTGAGATAAACTTATAAAGGACTGTAGCTCTGGCTAGAGCCATGCACTTTGTGTATAAGCCTGCACATTGCAGAACCTGAACTGTACCCATGTGTGCAACTGTGCTACAAGACAAGTCTGTAGTTTCTTCTGTTTATTTTGCCCCTTTTAATAAAGTCTTTCTATTTAACTGGACTGTCTCTGAGCCGGCTGTTAACCCCTCTGATCCCTCACAATATATATATATATATATATATATATATATATATATATATATACACAAACACTATACTACCAAAGGTATTGGGATGTCTGCCTTTACACGCACATGAACTTTAATGGCATCCCAGTCTTAGTCCATAGGGTTCATTATTGAGTTGGCACCTCCCTTTGCAGCTATAACAGCTTCAACTCTTCTGGGAAGGCTGTCCACAAGGTTTAGGAGTGTGTCTATGGGAATGTTTGACCTTTCTTCCAGAGGTCAGGCACTGATGTTGGACGAGAAGGCCTGGGTCATAGTCTCCACTCTAATTCATCCCAAAGGTGTTCTATCAGGTCGAGGTAAGTCAAGTTCCTCCACCCCAAACTCGTTCATCCATGTCTTTATGGACCTTGCTTTGTGCACTGGTGGGCAGTCCTGTTGGAACAGGAAGGGGCCATCCCCAAACTCTTCCCACAAAGTTAGGAGCATGAAATTGTCCAAAATGTCTTGGTATGCTGATGCCTTAAGAGTTCCCGTCACTGGAACTAAGGGGCCAAGCCCAACCCCTGAAAAACAACCCCACACTATAATCCCCCCCCCTCCCCACCAAATGATTTGGAGAGGTGGCCCAATACCTTTGGCAATATAGTGTGGTTGAGGGAGGTTGGGGTGAAGGAACCTGACTGGCCTGCACAGAGTCCTGACCTCAGTCCAATAGAACACCTTTGCGATGAATTAGAGCGGAGACTGCAAACCAGGCCTCATCTAACATCAGTGCCTGACCTCACAAGTGAGCTTCTGGAAGAATGGTCAAACATTCCCATAGACACTCCTAAAACTTGTGAACAGCCTTCATAGAAGAGTTGAAGCTGTTATAGCTGCAAAGGGTGGGCCAACTCAATATTGAACCCTACGGACTAAGCTGGCCATACATTATACAATTTGCTTGTACAATTTTCCTTTAGGTTTACCAAAACCAAATAAGGTCAAACTTAAACACTTTCGATTTGTATGCAATCAGGCAGGCCCTTGCACTACATAGTTGAAGGTAAATCTAAAGGAAATTCAACAAGAAGATTGTATAATGTATGCCAGCCTAAGATGTATGGCCAGCCTAAGACTGGGATGCCATTAAAGTTCACGTGCGTGTAAAGACAGGTGTCCCAATACTTTTGACAATATACTGTAGATTGAGTTGTTTTTGGCACCTCTGTAATCAGTGAAGCAGTTGTTGATTGCTTTTGGCTGTTCTTAATCTCACATGCTGCAGGTTTGATTGCTCTTCCTGTTTTCCAGAGGATTCTGGAACATGGAGGGTTAAGCAAAAGAAATGGGCAGCCTGAATATTTATTGCCAATCCCTGTGGGGGTGTGCCCAGAAGGTGGCTAGAGAGGCATATAAATAGAGTAGCATGGTTCTCCTCTTCTCCCCGTTGAAGGGAATCCACCAGTATGGGTTGGGGTGGGGCTGCCTCCATCTGCAACAGCTATCCTGAGCCAAGCTATTTTCTTTCAACAATGTAACAGCTGTGGCGCAGCTGGGGGGGGGCTATTACCCATGATCTGAAGCTAGTAAAGACAATATCGACAACGTCTACCTCCATCGGGGTGGGGTTGGGTCTGACCACCTAAGGGAAGTTACCCCTCTTCTCCTCTTGGTACGATGAGATAAATATACGGAGAGATCGGTGGAAGACCCGTGTGGGGGTGTC
>BLSH010331606.1:566813-584408 GCA_018402905.1 Glandirana rugosa | reverse complement strand
TACGTCAAGTGCGTTCCGTCGGGTTCTTAAAGGTCCTTGACCTCCGAAAGACGGTTCTCCTTACCCGTCGTCTCCGCCGGGAGATTAATCCGTTTAAACCGTCAGCGACTCCGGAGTGTGAGTGTCCCCGGAGCGCTGGTGAATTGAACGGAATGACTTCTCGGCTGAGACGACTGTTGTTACGGACAACGCCGCGACACGAGGCCAGACGATTACTAATCTCAACTCGCTTGTGGACCTGCAAGCCCAAGACGACCAGGCAGGCTTGAAGCCCTGTTTCAGGCCCAGGCCCAGGCCTGCCTTGGGCTTGCTAGCGTGCCTGTTGCTTGGGGTAACGTCCGTGCGATCGTTCGGGTTCCGTCCGGACCCGGACCCGGACTTTGTCCCGAAGTTCGGACGGACCAGCAGAACCCGAACGTCCAGGTGTTCGCTCAACTCTAATCATTAGCAGACCGGAGCACAGCGCCGCAACAGGCATTGTTGTCAGCAGAGTCGGCTCTTCAGTAAGGCAAGTTAAGTGGTCGCGAGGCCCCTGTGAGTGTGAGGCCTCAGCGACTGCCAAATTTGCCTAATTAGAGGGCCGCCTCTGCTGCCCATTCCTCTTGGCAGAAAGCCTCCAGTTCCTGGAAATTCTTGGGCTGCCTTGCGTGAACTGCATGTTTGAGATCTCCCCAGAGTGGCTCAATGATATTGAGGTCAGGAGACTGAGATGGCCACTCCAGAACCTTTACTTTATTCTGCTGTAACCAATGACAGGTCGACTTGGTCTTGTGTTTTGGATCATTGTCATGTTGGAATGTCCAAGTACGTCCCATGCGCAGCTTCCTGGCTGATGAATGCAAATGTTCCTCCAGTATTTTTTGATAACATACTGAATTCATCTTGCCATCAATTTTGACCAAATTTCCTGTGCCTTTGTAGCTCACACATCCCCAAAACATCAATGATCCACCTCCGTGTTTCACAGTAGGAATGGTGTACCTTTCATCACAGGCCTTGTTGACTCCTCTCCAAATGTAGCATTTATGGCTGTGGCCAAAAAGCTCAATTTTGGTCTCATCACTCCAAATGACTTTGTGTCAGAAGGTTTGAGGCTTGTCTCTGTGCTGTTTGGCGAATTGTTAGCGGGATACTTTGTGGCATTTGCGTAGTAATGGCTTTCTTCTGGCGACTCGATCATGCAGCCCATCTTTCTTCATGTGCCTCTTATTGTGCATCTTGAAACAGCCAAACCACATGTTTTCAAAGAGTTCTGTATTTCACCTGAAGTGGGTTTTTCTTTGCATCCTGAACAATTTTCCTGGCAGTTGTGGCTGAAATATTAGTTGGTCTACCTGACCGTGGTTTGGTTTTAACAGGACCCCTCATTTTCCACTTGATTAGAGTTTGAACACTGCTGATTGACATTCTCAATTCCTTGGATATCTTTTTATATCTCTTTTCTGTTTTATACAGTTCAATTACATTTTCCCACAGATCCTTTGACAATTCTTTTGCTTTCCGCATGACTCAGAATCCAGAAACGTCAGTGCAACGCTGGATTAAAGATGCAAGGGTCTGTCAGGAGTCCAGAAACTCAATGATCTTTTATACACACTAATTACAAGCAAACCAATCACAGGTGAGGATGATTACCTTTAATAGCCATCCAAACCCCTTTGTGTCAACTTGGGTGCATGTTATCAGGCTAAAATCACCAGGGTATGTAAACTTTTGATCAGGGTCATTTGGGTAGTTTCTGTTGTCATTATGATTTAAAAAGAGTAAACACAGTTGATTGATAATAATGGCTTCAGCCAAACACTAACCATGACTGAAAGAAAGGTTTTTGTGTTATCATTCATATTCTCTGAAAAATGGCTAAGAAATCATAAATTCTGCCAAGGTACAAAAACTTGTGAGCACAACTGTGCTGCCAGGGCCCATGCTAACACTAGGCGAACTAGGCAGCCGCGTGGGGTGCACTGCTGCCTAGGGTGCAGCCACAGCTGGGGGGACTCTGGGAAACCTAATGTAAAAACTTTGAGTTTTTAATGTAAGGGAAGACTTTGGGGATCCCAATGAAAGTAGGGTCTTTGTTGTAAGGGTGAACTCTGGGGACCCTGATGTAAGGGGGGCTCTGAGGACCCTGATTTAAGGAGAAGGGACTCTTGGGACCTTGATGTAATGGGGGGAGCTTTGTGGACCCTCATGAAAAAGGTAAAGTTGGCTGTAAGGGGGAAAGGCCCAGGGGGCCCAGTTCTAAAGTTGTGTAAGGGGCTCTGAAATTTCTGATGGCTGCTCTGTTCCCCACACACTGTGATGATGTCCAGCATACCGCTGCAGATTGGATGATGTTAGCTGGAGACAAAGGCGTCTCCTGCAAACTTCAGCCAATCCGTGAAGAAGTGGTATCCAGCCAATAAGGAGCTGCGCAAGCCGTGCTGCATACAACATCACTTCCTCCCAGCTCCCCAGTTAGTCTGCACACGGAGCTAACATTGGCAAGGAGGTAAGAAAGCATCCCTGTACAGGCTGAATTTGGAGCCTTTATTTTTTGGGGGGGGGGGGGGGTGGTGCAAGTAGCTGGTCTTGCCTAGGGCACAAAATAGTCTAGCACCGGCACTGTGTACTGTAAGATATGATAGATAAATTCAGTGTTACTTTTTGCCTTCCCTATAATCAGTGGCAGATTGTGATTCCTTTGGGCTGCTCTGGGCTTTGCAGGTTGCAGGTTTATTTGCTTCCTCCTGTTTTCTAGAGGATTCCAGAATATAGTGGGTGGGAGGAGGCAGATCAACAGCCTGAATATTCAGCCAATCTCTAAGGAAGGATGCCCAGTAGGTGGCTGGGGAGTGGGAAGGCTGGGGCAGCCCTGTTCTTGTCCAGGAAGAGAAGCTCCTAGCCTGAAGGGCTGCTACCCTATTATTTTTATCATTTGTAGCACCCTCTAGTGTGCTTGTGTTTAAGTGCAGGCAAATTTAGTTGGCTCATGGTAAAATTAGTCTGGAATCTGGGTCAAGAGTTTGTTGCAGGTCAGGCTGGATGACTCATACAGGTAGGTCTCTTTACCTGGTTCTGGAAGTTTAGAGACATTTCTAGAAGTTATTGGGCAGAAGCCAGGAGGGTTTATCTGCATACTTAGGGGAACTTGGCCAATCCTCAAGGGGCCCAGTAGGGTGGCTAGAGTCAGCCCTTAAATACGGAGAAGTCATGCCAAGAGGGGTATCGGGAGGAAGATGGAGTGCTGAGGAAACTGTCTGTGGCCTAGGAGCAGTCTCCTAGGTCTAGGTGAGAACCCAGCTCCAGGCAGGGCTCAGGCTGGCTCAGGTGAATCTATTCAGCAAAGCGACTTGACATGGAATTTTGCCTGGGAAGCAGCGGGACCAAGGAGGGCAGTGTGAGTAGATCAGCACACCCAGGGACATTCAAGGGGAAAGACTACCACATGTAGCCAGCTTTCAAAAAGGACAGCACTGTGCTTAATCCTCGTATTACCTTGCCCTGGGAGATCTTCAGAGCAACCAGGGGGGCTGGTAATGCCTGCAAGCAGAATGTACACAAAGAGAGGATACACTCCTGCATGCAGTTTGCCTCAGGTTTTGTGCTATTTCCAAGAGGGGCTGAGAGCTCCTAGTCTATAATCGACTTTTGGTTCTAAAATCCACTAAGGACTGTGTGGGGAAAGGAGAGAAAAAAGTCCAGGATCTTTGCTCATGCTCACCTCCAGGATTTCTCCAGAGTCTCCCTCATCCTCTGGAACTCCCTACCCCTAACTGCCCAGCTATATCCTGCTCTGTCTACCTTCAAGTAATCCCTGAAAACTGATCTCTTCAGGAAAGCCTATCCTGACTCCAACTGACTTCCATCAGCTCATCCCCCACAGTTATTAGATTTTGTACCACTTGACCCACCCTATTAGATTGTAAGCTCTTAGGCTTCATGCACACAGGACATTAAAAAACTTCCTAAAAACGTCAGTAGCTTATCAGAGATTTTTTTCAGCTATTACCGGTGTTTTTTCACGTTTTTTTGTGTTTTTTTTTTTGCATTTTCAAAGGGCCAGCGTTCTTGTGGGGTTTTTTTCTCAATTGATTTAAAACGTCCAAAAACTTTGGGGATCGACATTTAGCTGCGTTTTTGAGCATTTGAACGTTTTTACAACAGAAAAACGTCTCTCAGAACCCTCTGGTCTTGGGTTTTTTTTCACAGCTCAAAAATGTCACTGCTAAAAACAGTTGATAACAGCCTGTGTGTGCATGGAGACATAGGATAACATGATGAAGGGTTTATTGACTGTAGGAAAAA
Organism: Glandirana rugosa; assembly: GCA_018402905.1. Taxonomy (NCBI): domain Eukaryota; kingdom Metazoa; phylum Chordata; class Amphibia; order Anura; family Ranidae; genus Glandirana; species Glandirana rugosa. The sequence goes on along the minus strand of BLSH010331606.1, from coordinate 580,121 downwards.
ACGCCTGCAGCTAAAAACAGCTGCTGTAAAACAGTCAAAAAACGTCCTGTGTGCATGAGGCCTTACGAGCAGGACCCTCCTAATCCTTTTGTATTTTATTGTATTGTAGCTGTAGTCTCCATTTATATTGTAAAGTGCTGTGCAAACGGTTGGCGCTATATAAATCCTGTATTACAACAATAATAATATTACCACCTCTCCAGGGGAAGCACTCCTCCAGTATTTGTAACTGTGGAACAATCCAAGCGAACTGGACATTTTATTATAGAAAGTTCTATTGGGCTTCCCTCATTAGCACATTACTATTTACTGCTTTCCTCATGATCATTTTTTTTTTTAAAGTATGTTTTTATTAATTTTTGACAAAGTATAATTACAATAGTTACATTAGTCGTAAAAACACATGGCAAGGAGATATACAGATTACAACCAAACCAGGGCCGAACATGGCCAACAACAAATCTCACAGTAATAGTTCGCCATCCCCTTTGTAAAAGGGGGGCGGTTAGAGGAGTTTAACCAAAACCTGCCCCTCCGACCCAGCCGGATCGGTACAGGAGGTCAAAGGAGTGTACAGAAACACAAAAACTATACTATAACCCAAAAAAACAAAAAATTAATTTCAACTAACACTCACCCACACACACACCATCCACTCTTTTCCTCATGATCATTAACAAACTTCATAGAAATGATATTTACTTCTGTATTCTCTACAAATGGGTGGTACTCAGAAGTGGATAGGGGAGCAACCAAGGGTTAGTGCTCGGAGGTAAGTAGGGGGTGGAGAGAGGGGTGACTCGAAGGGGGGAGTATAGTGCATCCGGAAAGTATTCCTTTTTTCCACATTTTGTTATGTTACAGCTTTATTCCAAAATGGATTAAATTAATTATTTTCCTCGAAATTCCACAAACAATCCCCCATAATGACAACGTGAGAGAAGAGTGTTTGAAATCTTTGAAAATTTATTAAAAATAAAAAACATAAAAAATCCCATGTACAGAAGTATCAGACTCCTCCCATGTACATAAGTATCACAGACTCCTCCCATGTACATAAGTATCACAGACTCCTCCCATGTACAGAAGTATCACAGACTCCTCCCATGTACATAAGTATCACAGACTCCTCCCATGTACATAAGAATCACAGACTCCTCCCATGTACATAAGTATCACAGACTCCTCCCATGTACATAAGTATCACAGACTCCTCCCATGTACATAAGTATCACAGACTCCTCCCATGTACATAAGTATCACATCCTTTGTTCAATACTTTGTTGAAGCTCCTTTGGCACCAATTACAGCCTCAGGTCTTGTTGATGCTACAAGCTTGGCACACCTATTTTTGGGCAGTTTCTCCCATTCTTCTTTGCAGGACTTCTCAAGCTCCACCAGGTTGGATGGGGAGCATTGGTGCACAGCCATTTTCAGATCTCTCCAGAGATGTACAATCAGGTTCAAGTCTGGGCCCTGGCTGGGCCACTCAAGGATATTCACAGAGTTGTCCCATAGCCACTCCTTTGTTATCTTGGCTGTGTGCTGAGGGTCGTTGTCCTGTTGGAAGATGAACCTTCCTCCCAGTCTGAGGTCCAGAGCGTTCTGGAGCAGGTTTTCATCAAGGTGTCTATGTATAATGCTGCATTCATCTTTCCCTCGATCCTGAATAGTCTCTCAGTTCCTGCTGCTGAAAAACATCCCCACAGCATGATGTTGCCACCACCATGCTTCACTGTAGGGATGGTATTGGCCTGGTGATATAAACATAGTTAATATATACATAGTTGGTGGGGGTCCCAATTGTGGGGTCACCAGTACGGTAGTTCTTCCAGACATGATGCTTGCCATTCAAGTGTTTAATCTTTGTTTCATCATACTAGAGAATTTTCTTTCTCGTGATCTGAGAGTCCTTCAGGTGCCTTTTGACAAACTCCATGCGGGCTGTGATGTGCCTTTTACTGAGGAGTGGCTTCCGTCTGGCCACTCTACCATACAGGCCTGATTGGTGGAATGCTGCAGAGATGGTTGTTCTTCTGGAAGGGTCTCCTTTCTCCACAGAGAAACGCTGGAGCGCTGTCAGAGTCACCATCGGGTTCTTGGTCAACTCCCTGACTAAGGACTTTCTCTTCTAATCCCCCAGTTTGGCCGGGTGGCCCGCTCTAGGAAAAGTCCTGGTGGTTCCAAACTTCTTTCATTTATGGATGATGGAGTCCACTGTGCTCATTGGGACCTTCAATGCTGCAGAAATTTTTCTGTACCTTCCCCAGATCTGTGCCTCCATACAATCCTGTCTCGGAGGCCTACAGACAATTCCTTGGATTTCATGACTTGGTTTGTGCTCTGACATGCACTGTTAGCTGTGGGACCTTATATAGACAGGTGTGTGCCTTTCCAAATCATGTCCAATCAACTGAATTTACCACAAGCGGACTTCAATCAAGTTGTAGAAACATCTCAAGGATGATCAGTGGAAACCAGGATGCACCTGAGCTCGATTTTGAGTGTCATGGCAAAGTCTGTCATACTTATTTATGTACATGTGATTTTTTATTTTTTTTTATTTTTTTAAATTTGCAAAGATTTCAAACAGACTTCTTTCACGTTATCATTATGGGGTATTGTTTGTAGAATTTTGAGGAACATAATAAACTTAATCCATTTTGGAATAAGGCTGTAACATAACAAAATGTGTAAAAAGTGAAGTGCTGTGAATACTTTCCGGATGCACTGTACCTGCTCCTATTCTATGAAAAAGAAGCCCTGTAGAGATGTATAATAAATACACTTAACCTCTTGGCGCTGAGGCCATGCAAATATGCGGCCTCTCGGCAGGTGGGCCTTAGCGCTGAGTGGCCACATATTTGTGGGCAATAGTGCAAATAGAACTGTGCCAAGGGCACGTGCTCTGTGCGCTCCCGGCACAGTTACTCGCAGCGGAAATGGAGAACGGAAAGCTCCCAATCGCTGTGGAGGTTTCTGATCACATGGCAGCCAATCACAGCCGTCACAAGACCATAAGCCCCAGCCCACCTCCCGGCATTCTAAACCCCTGAAAGGCCTAGCAAGCGCCAGCTCCAAGCGGTTAACTATTGGTGAAATCCATGTCTTGATGCAGAAACACCCATATCATGAGCACCTAACTTCAGCACTGATAAACTTGAGTGCAGGAGTCAATAGTTTTTAATTATAAAATGCTACAAACACCATAAAAAGGCTTGAGGCTCTAATTGGCTTCAAAAAAGGGTTGTGTGACAATAGCAAATTAATATCCGCAATTGTCTTCCTGATTCTCCTCCCGGCCAATCAGGAAACGGGTCCTGAGATTCGTCACCCGATTGACCAAGAGGAGAAGCGATCCTATTGGCCGCCAAGGAGGGAGGTGATGTAGGGGTAGCCGCCGTGAAGCCCAGGAGGAGGAGACGCAGGGTGAAGCCGCTGCCCGCCGTCCTAGATGGGGTAAGCGGGGGGCTGGTGACCAACCGACCTGGGGGGGGCTAGGAGTGCCTGTGACCCAACCGACCGGGGGTGGGAATGGCCATGGGTGGATTGTTTGCCCCCCCTAAGAAAAAATGACCACCATCCGCCACTGTTTTCCTTTGGAATGTTGTTGCTCAAAGAATAAACTAAAGTTTGTTTTTATAAAAAGTGCTTGGCAGTGGAGCGGCCCATTCTTTGAAATATTGCTGGATGCTATTTCAGAGTGAGATGTCTCCCATTGGGCCACAGCGCCCGCAGCAGATCCCACTAAGCAAGAATTGCCGGCCTGGGAGCTGAGACATTTTCTTTGGTTTTTACGAATAAAGAAATGGAGCCTTTTTCTCATTCAGTATAAAATATTTCACTGACTGTCACTGTAGCGTTGATGGAATACTGAGATTTCCTTGTAGCTCTCTGGATGAATGTAACTATTATTGCTTTGAATTACAGTCCAGCTTTCTGTTTGGCTCTTCAGCGCTCTCGCAGGAAGGATGCCATTTGCCGGACTAGTCATTTTGGTATTGAGATGTTTCCTTTATATGTCGCTGAATGTAGACAGGACGCTACCGATCTTTCACTAAATCCAGGCACTTCTACAGCATCATTTCTCTGTTCAGAGCCATCTATATTCGGGGCTTACGATGGAAAGGTCAATGTTAATTCTAGCAGGCTTAAATATCACCAGGCATTGTGTTAGCGTCATTGGCAAAGTGTGTAATTTGGTTTATATGTGCAGACCACGTACTCTATAGCGGGAGCATTAACAGAATGTAAAACAGACATTGCAGTTTGGCCCAGGAGCAGTGGCGGTTGGTGCTCCATTTTTTTTAGGGGGGGCAGCAAACAAACCTTCCACCCCTCCCGCCCGCTCATCCGCCAGCCAGCCCCGCACTTTACCCCATCCAGGTCACGGACGGCTTCCCCGGCTTCTCCTCTCGGCCAATCCTGTCGCTTCTCCTCCCAGCCAATCCGGTCTTAGGACCCGCATCCTGTCCTGATTGGCCGGGAGGAGAAGCAGGAAGACAATAGCGAATCAACATTCGCTAATGTCACAAGTGGGCAGGCTCACTGCGCCCCGAGCCCACCCTTTTTGAAGCCAATTAGAGCCTTAAGCTCTAATCATGTGCTCATAGAAATCAATGCGTCCCCGCATGGAGATTAGGGGTCAGCGCATGGAAATCAGGTGCCCCTTATGGACCGCCGCCCAGGAGACTTTTGAGGGAGCCTAGATACTTTATAACATAAATGGAAATTATGTTAAGCAAAGTTAAAGGAAGTTTAAAGGCAAAACACAATAACTGACAAACAATAACCACTTTTTGGTATCTCTACTTTTGGACTGAAAAGCTACTAAATGACCTAACCAACGTTTAGTCTTGGCCTCTTGTAACATCATAGGTCTACTTGTGACACAAGGGTTTCTACATAGGCGTAAGCAGGGCACGCCTCCCAACTTTTTGAGTTGGGAACGAGGGACACCTATTAGCAGAAGTCTGTAGCCATAGGACACACCCACTGCCACGCCCCTTAAAGGAGAATTGATTAATTAAACCCACAAGTGCTTTTTTTCTCACTACTATTCCTTTATATTGGCTTTACAAACTTATGAATGCAACAATTTTGAACTTAGATGAAAGGTTTAGCCCTGGGAAATACTTTTTGAAAGTTAAATAGTGCATTTTATGTACAACTATATAGATCAGAGCAAAATGAGGGACAAATGAGGAGGAAAGAGGAATAGGGGGACTTTGTTCCAAATCAGGGGCAGTCCCTCGAAATCAGGGACAGTTGGGAGCTATGGCGGGGGGTGTGCCGGGTATGCACACCCTAATCCTGGGGGGTGCTTGGCTTCACCCCTATATCTCTGAGACCATCTCTGTCAACGGTTCAGCAAGGTCTGCGTTTGGCTTTCAACCCCGGCTGCAACTTTCCTCTAGTGCCGGCACACAACACGCTGAGGCTTGCAGCAGGCAGGGACTCTTAGCTGCACAGTGTCTCCCCGGGCTGAGGAGGTGGTGGGCAGGGCGGAGGGGGGTGGGGGGGATGTGAAGGGGTGGCTGAACTCTCCCTGCCACACATGCACAGGTGGCTGCTCTGGCGGATCAAGCAGCTGAGTGGCGGAGTACCAAGTTGCATCAAGCAGCTGGTGGATCTGAGCATCAAGTGGCAGAGCAGCGATGGCAGTCTGAGAGTCTTCTGCTTCCAGTAATGGGGTAAATGGCTACAGGGGGAGGTCTACCCAGTGCCGGGACAAGGCCATCCAGCGCCCAGGGCAAAGATGCCAACCTATGTCCCCCCCCGGTTCATGATGTGCAAATTTGGTGGGTCCTATGCCCAGCGGTCACTTGCTTGTCAAAATCACTGCTGCTGTCACTACTCCTGTCAGCCTTGTAAGAGAAGGAATAAACCATTGCGCCCAGGGCAACCGTCCCTCCTGCCCAGCCCTTTTCCCGGTCCTGGGTCTACCGTTATCACTACAGGAGTCCCCTTCATGCTCCATCTGTTTTGCTTCAAGCCTTACACTGCATATGAAGAACTGGAGAACTTTCTCCCAGCCCTCCACTACATACTGCCCACTGACTGGCTGTCCTCACCGCATTTTTGAGTAAAAAAATGTTTGTTTACATTTTTAAGTGTCTAAAAAAATTGTCTTAATACATTTTAAAATGTTTGTTTACAGATGCATAACTAGAACCTTCAGGGCCCCGGTGCAAGAAATTATGAAGGGCCCCCCTGACCAGGGCCCTTCCCTCTTCCTGCGATCCTGGGGCCCTTTACTCCCATTGCGGGTCCCATAATTACAGTCCTGCAGCGGCACCCTTTCACAAGTTCTGCAGCGGGCCCCCTTTCTGCCATCTTTGGGCCTCCCCATGGTGGTGAAATGCCAGGGCCTGGTCCCAATTGCAACCTTTGCAATCCTGATAGTTCCTTCATTGGGGTCAGTAGTTTTTAATTTTTATTTTAATTTCTTTCTTTTTTTTTTCCATTTCATTTTATTTCTTTTACAATTTTACTTTTATAATTTTTTACAATTTATTTTAGGAGCTCTGTTGGGGGGGCCTTGATGAGATATCAGGGGGTCTAAACAAACCTCAGCTCTCAATCTCCATCTGTGTAGCCTCAGCTGCACAGAATGAATGGATGGGAATAGCTGTGCACCGAGCCGCCCATTCATTCAGAAATGGAAGTATAGTAAAAACAGTCTACTATGCTTCAGTTACAAATGAACCAATTGGTACCAATCACTGACTCTGTCCATTCAGAAAAGAAAGGAGCCGGTAAATGACAAATTTACTGACCCGTTCCCATCTCTCCATCATGACTCATCTTCTACAGCAGCTGGCAGGAAAGAGGAGGGGGGAAGACAGCAGATCTGTGGGGGGGGGGGGGGGAGGGAAGCACAGAGGGACCCTGGGAACAGCAGAAGACAAGTAAACTGGATAGGGGGGGGGGCGGCATATAGAGCAACCAATCTCCTCCATTAGGAGGAAAATGGAGGAGATTGGTTCCTCTAAATGCCGCCCCCGCCATCCCTCCTTTCCATTGTATAAGGGAGGCACACGAACCCCCCTTGGAGCATGGGGCCTGGTTGCAATTGCAGCTCCTATCGTTACACCCCTGTTTGTTTATGTGTGTATATATACACTATGTTACCAAAAGTATTGGGACACCTGCCTTTACACGCACATGAACTTTAATGGCATCCCAGTCTTAGTCTATAGGGTTCAATATTGAGTTGGCCCACCCTTTGCAGCTATAACAGCTTCAACTCTACAGGGAAGGTTGTCCACAAGGTTTAGGAGTGTCTATGGGAATGTTTGGCCATTCTTCCAGAAGCGCATTTGTGAGGTCAGGCACTGATGTTGGACGAGAAGGCCTGACTTGCAGTCTCCACTCTAATTCATCCCAAAGGTGTTCTATCAGGTTGAGGTTAGCCCAGTCAAGTTCCTCCACCCCAAACTCGCTCATCCATGTCTTTATGGTCCTTGCTTTGTGCACTGGTGCACAGTCATGTTGGAACAGGAAGGGGCCATCCCCAAACTGTTCTCACAAAGTTGGGAGCACAAAATTGTCTGAAATGTCTTGGTATGCCGACACCTTAAGAGTTCCCTTCACTGGAACTAAGGAGCCAAGCCCAACCCCTGAAAAACAACCCCACACCATAATCCCCCCCTCCACCAAATGACTTGGTGGTGAACCTGATTACTTTGTGACCTTTCAAAGCTGCAAAGCCTGGATTACAGGATACCTTGAGGGCATACAGTACATCTTTGGTCATTTCCATCATTGATTTCCATAAGGCGGCTGGATAAGCGGATGTAACCTATACCTAGTGTGAGGGGTAAAGCTCCCAGATCCGAGTACAGACCTTGATAGGTCTATCTAGTAACGCAGATATTTTGCCAATTTTCCTCTGGGGAGCACTGGATATCGTGTCAAATAAGGATTGGACGATATTGAACCTTTTAATTTCTTTTTATGGACTCTCTGTTTGTTTTTGGACGCTATATACTTGCAATACGTTTTTGAATGTTACACTGATTATGTAAGGTGTGATAAATGTTGCACCATATAAGTGACAGCACAGCATGTTTTTTATATAATTTTTGGGATATTGCCATGTACAATGTTGCTGTCAGTTCTAATAGTATTAATTGTTTTTAAAAAAAGTGTCATGTTGTAAAACATAAGAAAATATTGGGTACCTACGTCCTAAATCGAAGTCTTTGGGTTTAGAGGAGGCTGAATGGACTTTCGCGGTACCATATGACTTGGAGTATACAATACATATAAAAAAAATAATTTTATTGATACAAAATACAAGACATTCTTTATAAAAAAAAAAAGGGGGAAAACATACAAAGTTGTGACACAAAACATATTTAGATATAAATGTGGCTCTCAAAAGGAACGGTATAGCATAAACAGAGCGTGTGCCACCAATCTAAAGTGTGCATGCAATTCATGATGAGACGGCGTTCCAAAACCATGGGACCCTTCCAAATATTGAGCAAAATTGTGTGATAATCAAATCTAAATTGTGTCAGGTGTTACACGAAGCTCTTAAGATGGTTAAAACCAGAATCTGTTATGACTGCAACGCTGTCGGTGTACGTCAGGGGAGTGTGGTCTTGGATGGAAAAATATGTGTGGCATTGCCCGCACAACGGGGAATGGTTTAAGCGTAAGTGCTCTCACCACAGTTTCTTAATAGCAATGGACACAGAGGAATAGAGAACACTAACGGTCACTCTATGGTGATAGGTTGACAGGATCCAGGCAAGATATAATGGTCCAGAGGAAGCAAATTGCGAAACGCGTCGACCTCTTGCCAGAGTAGTACAAAGATATTGTATACTTGGCCTATTGCTTCTATATCAATTTCTGAGCTAACTGATCTTAGTTTTATGAATAGTGTGTTTATAATTATTTTAGCTTTTGTAATAAAAATTTATTTTATATAACGTTGGTTGCTGCATCCATTTCTCATACCGTTAAAGACCGTTTGGTTGCTCTTCTATTTTTAAATAGAAAAAAAATAGGTGCATGTAAGTATTTTTTTCTCCTTTTTTCTCCTATTTGGGGATATGTTAGATATGCTACTATACATTTATTTTGTATGTTAATGTTCAATTAATTATGTCATACCTTTTTCTCTGGATAAGCCTACTTTTATATGTCAAGATATAATGGTCCTGAAGAAGCAAATTGCGAAACGCGTCGACCTCTTGATAGAATAGTACAAAGATATTGCAGACTTGGCCTATTGCTTCGATGTCAAATTATGAACTAACTGCTCTTATTTTTATGAATAGTGTGTTTATAATTATTTTAGCTTTTGTAATAAAAAATGTATTTTATATACCTTTGGTCGCTGCACCCATTTCTTATACCGTTAAAGTCAGTTTGGTTGCTCTTCTATTTTTAAATAAAAAAAAAAATTTGATGCATGTAAGTCGTTTTTTCTCCTTTTTTCTCCCATTTGGGGATATGTTAGATATGCTACTATACATTTATTTTGTATGTTAATGTTCAATTAATTATGTCATACCTTTTTCTCTGGATAGGCGTACTTTTATATGTCAAGATATAATGGTCCTGAAGAAGGAAACTGCGAAACGCGTCGACCTCTTGACATAATAGTACAAAGATATTGTACACTTGGCCTATTGTTTCTATATCAATTTATGAGCTAACTGCTCTTATTTTTATGAATAGTGTGTTTATAATTATTTTAGCTTTTGTAATAAAAATTAATTTTATATACCGTTGGTTGCTGCGTCCATTTCTTATACCGTTAAAATCAGTTTGGTTGCTCTTCTATTTTTAAATTTAAAAAAAAATTGATGCATGTAAGTAGTTTTTTTCTCCTTTTTTTTCTCCCATTTGGGGATATATGTTAGATATGCTATTATACATTTATTTTGTATGCTAATGTTCAATTAATTATGTTATACCTTTTTCTCTGGATAAGCCTACTTTTATATGTCAAGATATAATGGTCCTGAGGAAGCAAATTGCGAAACGCGTCAACCTCTTGATAGAATAGCACAAAGATATTGCAGATTGGCCTATTGCTTCAATGTCAAATTATGAACTAACTGCTCTTATTTTTATGAATAGTGTGTTTATAATTATTTTAGCTTTTGTAATAAAAATGTATTTTATATACCTTTGGTCGCTGCGTCCATTTCTTATACCGTTAAAGTCAGTTTGGTTGCTCTTCTATTTTTAAATAAAAAAAAAAAATTGATGCATGTAAGTATTTTTTTCTCCTTTTTTTCTCCCATTTGGGGATATGTTAGATATGCTACTATACATTTATTTTGTATGTTACTGTTCAATTAATTATGTCATACCTTTTTCTCTGGATAAACCTACTTTTATATGCCAAGATATAATGGTCCTGAGGAAGCTAATTGCGAAACGCGTCGACCTCTTGACAGAATAGTACAAAGATATTGTACACTTGGCCTATTGTTTCTATATTATTCTATGAGCTAACTGCTCTTAATTTTATGAAGTGTGTTTATAATTATTTTAGCTTTTGTGATAAAAATTAATTTTATATATCTTTGGCCGCTGCGTCTATTTCTTATACCGTTAAAGTCCGTTTGGTTGCTCTTCTATTTTTAAATTTTGAAAATTGGATGAGGTATCTGCATATAGCCCTTATGTTTATTCGATTGTTGTAACATGACAATGAGTGGAAAATTTCAAGGGATATGGATACTTTTTCAAGGCGATGTATAAAAACTGAAGAAACCCGAATCTTCAACATTTTAGAAGATTCTACAGGCTGCAGACAGAAATGTGAAAAGTGCAATTGCAATCATTTTTCTGTCATTCCCTCTTTATACACCGACTGAAGAGTCTCTTGCAGCATTCTTCTTGTTTTGCTCCCTTTGACTTCTACAACCTGCGGTGTTGTTCGGTGTGAAAAGGTCACACACGCCATATGTGACTGCGGCTATAAGATGATGTATGGGCCAATTCTTTCCATAGTAGTGATGCGCAGTCGAGTTGTTGAGTGCCAGCTGTCTCTTCCTGCTGTAAGTGATCGGCGTGGAAGGCAGAGATTTATAGCAAGTATGCCAGTGCATGAATATGACAGAGTTACACTAATATCGCTGAGTCCTCCAGAGGGAAAAGCAGACCCGGTGTAATTCTGTGCAGATCATTCATTTCCAAGGCTCCATAAGAAGATGTCAAATTAGGATTCTGAGTTGTGTCTGTATGGCGGAGACATCTGCCGCAGACAGAGGGTGGACCGCTTCTTATCCTTCGCCCGATTGTTTATGGCGTTTATGGTTTCTAGAAACAATCACAAGGTGTCAGATTATGGGGTAGGCCCCCGTCAAGGTGACTCTGTGGCGTACAGAGCTTGTGGGTCTTGCATGGCGAGATGCTCCTTTCTGGAACCTGTAGGCACAAAACTGTAGGTGCTCAAGTAAAATTCTTCAGCTAGGACCAGTACCGGGGCAAGGTCATCTAGAGCCCATGCCAATCTGTACCCCCAAGATGTATGAGCATTATGTGTCAGCAAAAGATGAAGCACTAATCTGCATGCTTACCCCCTAAGCATAAATCTCCCCTCCTCCCAGTACAAATTCCACCTCCTTGATCAGGGCTGGTGCAAGGATTTTTGACACCCTAGGCAAAACCTCATTTTGCAGCACCCCTTGGCTCCACCCCTGACTCCACCCCCTTTCCCTGCCCAGTCTGATCAGCACCAATGAATTGCAGCCTGATCAGCGCCAATCAAATGCAGCTTCACCAGTGCCAATCTATACAGCCTCACCTGTGCCCATCATATACAGCTTCCCCAGCGCCAATCAATACAGCCTCACCTGTGCCCATCAAATACAGCTTCACCTGTGCCCATCAAATACAGCCTCACATGGGGGTGGAGGGGGGTATTTGGCAGATCATTCATTATTTATATAAAACTTTGGCAAATGTCATGTGATAATGCAATCTCATTATCTCAGTCAGACAGTGTCCGTTTTTACATGAATCAATACAGAGCAGCCAGTGACAGATCAACAGTGGCCAGGCGCCCCTAGGTGGCAGTGCGCCCTAGGCGGCCGCCTACTTGGCCTAGTGATAGAGCCGGCCCTGTCCTTGATGAAATTCCACCCGCCAGCACAAATCTTTGCCCCCCCAAAAAAAAAAACACTCCTCCTAGTGCAATTCATCTACCCTTCAAATTCATCAAATTTCCTGAGTACACATCCACCCCCCCACAGTAAAATCCTTTTCTCTGAGTTCATTGACAGACGCAGCCTCTCTTCATAACACGTGGGGTTATGTACCTTTTACTAGGAGTAGAATAGGCAGAACGAAAGTTCAGAAAGCAAAGCTGGCCCCTCCCGAGGGGGGCCGTCCTCACTCAGCACATAACCCCTCAGCCCTGCATAGCATATCAGTTCGTAACAAGCCGTACAAACACAACACCGAGGGGTGGGTGCTGCGTCTGTCAATGAACTCAGAGAAAAGGATTTCACGGTAAGTTCTTAATAAAATCCTATTTTCTCTTACGTTCATTGACAGGCGCAGCCTCTCTTCATGACACGTGGGGACGTCCCAAAGCAGTGTCAAACAGAGGGGTGGGCAAACAATAACAACTGATATGCTATGCAGGGCTGAGGGGTTATGTGCTGAGTAAGGAGGGCCCCCCTGGGGAGGGGCCAGCTTTGCTTTCTGAACTTTCGTTCTGCCTAGTCTACTCCTAGTAAAAGGTACATAACCCCACGTGTCATGAAGAGAGGCTGCGTCTGTCAATGAACGTAAGAGAAAACACTCCTCCTAGTACAATTCATCTAATCTTCAACTTCATCAAATTTCCTGACTAGACATCCTCCCCACCCCCCCAATTTCCAGAATTTCCCATCATGGCACAGATACCTCCTAATCATCCCTACTAGCACAAACAGTGGCTGCCGCTCCATATGGGGCGCCCCCTATTCCATGCACCCGGCCCCTAACCTACATGCAGGGTGCAGGACGCATGGATCTCAATGGGTTTTTTTTTTTTTTTGAAGCACATGATTAGAGCCTGAGGCTCTAATTGGCTTCAAAAAAGGGGTGGGCTCGGATTGCAGAGCACTGCTCCCTGAGCCCACCCAGCTGCGTGACATTAGCAAATTAATATTTGCTACTGTCTTCCATCGGCCGGGAGTCGGAAGACCCACTTTGATAGGAGGAGAAGCAGCAATTCCCGGGACACAGAGAAGATGGAGGGAGTAGCCGCAGCCGCGACCAGCATGGGACAAGTGCCGATCGATCGGCGAAGGAGTGAGCCGGCGACTGTGGGGGGGGGGGGGG
>BLSH010331606.1:541332-564883 GCA_018402905.1 Glandirana rugosa | reverse complement strand
CCCCCCCCCCCCCCCGCACCTCTGGCCACATACAGTATTGCATACACCAGAGGCTTAAATCCTGCTCGTCTTGCAAGACAGAGCTCGCAAGCCAAGTCAGGATTTTTAAAAAAAAAAAAAATAGTTTGTAAACCGCGTTACTCGCAATCCAAGGTTCCACTGTATAGTGTATGCCAGGGATATGCAATTAGCAGACCTCCAGCTGTTGCAAAACTACAAGTCCCATCATGCCTCTGCCTCCGGGTGTCATGCTTGTGGCTATCAGATTCTTGCTATGCCTCATGGGACTTGTAGTTCTGCAACATCTGTAGGTCCGCTAATTGCATATCCCTGGTGTATGCTATAAGTAAGAACAATGGAGTTATTGTTTTTTTTTTAGGTAGATGATATTTTTTAGTCTGGGGTGAGCCGTGTAAAAATTGGGACTGTTACCTGAAAAAAAAAAAAAAAAAACATTCAGCCAATCGCAATGTTTGCTGACTTCCAAATAATCCTTCATTGTCTCGCTGCTTAAAATTCACAGGCCTGTTTCTGTGCCGCTTCTGGCTATAATGATCTGTGTTTGAGATTGTTTATTTAATCACTGTTTTTGATGTAAAATTCACTGTCGCTGGAGTCATATTTTATTAATCTCTGCCTTTTCTGCATGAAAACTAACAAGGCTTCACAGGCCCAACAGATTAAAAAATAATAGCCTGGCTTCTTATTGTTACACAGCGTACGTCAAACTGTTCGCCGGTTTGACGCCTCTGAACGTGGTACAAGAGTACAGGTGGTAGAGGGTTTGTTACGAAATCTTTCCGCACTGACAATGCGCCTGAGCCGTCTGTCTGCCAATCTGTATTGCGGAAAGCACGTCCAACTTATTTTGTCACGTTTGAAGAGCCGCTTCAAAGAGGCACGGCATCCGGGAGCGCAGCTCGCAAACGCATTCCGAAGCCAATCAGCGGCGCGGGGACGATTGGCGGTCTAAGTGCTTCTGAAAACATAAATGCTAAGGGATCATTTTTTTAACTTACTTTCAAGCCCCTTCCAACTAACCTGCTTCTGCTAATAACGGCACAACTGAAATTGTCTTCTTCTTTTTTTTTTGACTTGTAAGGGAGGATTTGGAAGATTCGTGAAGTTTACATATTTGCGAGGTACCGTCTAAAGTAAAAGATGGATAACAAGCTTTGTGCCTTGCACAGAAGGGATGAAACGCGTCGGCCCACACAAAACTGATCTTTCATCTTTTGATCGAAGAAAGAGAAGTAAAAAAGAAAAAAAAACACATGAAACTAAACTCCAGGTGGGTATAAAAAAAAATGATATAGCGCCGACAGTTTGCGCAGCATTTTCCAATATTAGGGCAGACAGTACAATTACAATACAATTCAATACGGGACGAATCAGAGGGCCCCTGCTCGTTTTAATGCAATTAGTGTGTTATGTGATTTTAAAGGATTCTGTGGAGGCACAGATCTGGGGAAGGGTACAGAAAACTTTTTGCAGCATTGAAGATCCCAATGAGCACAGTGGCCTCCATCATCCGTAAATTCAAGGAGTTTGGAACCACCAGGACTTTTTCTAGAGTGGGTCGCCCGGCCAAACTGAGCGATCGGGGGGAGAAGGGCCTTAATGCAGGAAGTGACCAAGAACCTGATGGTCACTCTGACAGAGCTCCAGCATTTCTCTGTGGAGAGAGGAGAACCTTACAGAGGCACAACCATCTCTGCAGCTCTCCACCAATCAGGCCTGTATGGTAGAATGGCCAGACGGAAGCCACTCCTCAGTAAAAGGTACATGACAGCCGCCTGGAGTTTGTCAAAAGGCACCTGAAGGACTCTCAGACCATGAGAAACAAAATTCTGGCAAACAAAATAATGGCAAGAGTCATGTTTGGAGGAAACCAGGCACCGCTTATCACTCTACAATGAAGCATGGCGGTGGCAGCATCATGCTCTGGGGATGTTTTTCAGGGGCAGGAACTGGGAGACTAGTCAGGATCGAGGGAAAGACAAATGCAGCAATGTACAGAGACATCCTTGATGAAAACCTGCTCCAGAGTGCTCACGACCTCAGACTGGGACGAAGGTTTATCTCCCAACAGGACAACGACCCTAAGCACACAGCCAAGATAACAAAGGAGTGGCTACGGGACAACTCTGTGAATGTCCTTGAGTGGCCCAGCCAGAGCCCAGACTTGAACCCAACTGAACATCTCTGGAGAGATCTGAAAATGGCCGTGCACCAACACTCCCCCATCCAACCTGATGAAGCTTGAGAGGTCCTACAAAGAAGAATGGGAGAAACTGCCCAAAAATTGGTGTGCCAAGCTTGTAGCATCATACTCAACAAGACTTGAGGCTGTAATTGGTGCTAAAGGTGCTTCACCAAAGTATTGAGGAAAGGCTGTGATACTTATGTGCATGGGAGGAGTCTGCGATAATTATGTACATGGGAGGAGTCTGTGATACTTATGTACATGGGAGGAGTCTGTGATACTTATGTACATGGGAGGAGTCTGTGATACTTATGTACATGGGAGGAGTCTGTGATACTTATGTACATGAGATTTTATTTTCTTTTTTATTTTTAGTAAATTTGCAAAGATTTCAAACAAACTTCTTTCATGTTGTCATTATGATTGTTTGTAGAGTTGTGAGGAAAATAATGAATTTAATTCATTTTGGAATAAGGCTGTAGCATAACAAAATGTGTAAAAAGTGAAGCGATTTGAATACTTTCCGGATGCACTGTGCTCTCACACAAATGCACTGGTGGTTGCCTGTACCGTGCTGCACAGCCATTTGAAACACACACATTGGTTGTCAAGATCCTCCTTCAATGCAGCACTTTGTTGCCCATCTGACAAGATAACTTTTAAGGTCGATATCCTCTGGAGACCTCCAGGCTAAGATGCTCCGCAGTGATCTGCATGTTAATTTTTCTCTTAAATGCTTGATTTGTGTTGTGCTCCAAAAAAAAAAAAAATTGAGCTTATTTATTTTTCTTAATTGTCTTTGAAATTACCATCAGGGATTCTTCCTGTCACTGACAGATTCACATTTGTTCTTTGTCTGAGCAGACAACAAAGAGTTGGAGAAGTGAGTTATTACCATATTGTGTTGAAGCGCTGGAACGCAGAGCCGCGCTGTGGGGGTAACAGACTCTATTGAAGCCGTATGAGCTCAGGAACTTGAAATCTAATGAGCTGAACTTCATTTACAGAGCGTAGTATGCCTAGCAACTATACACAAAGCCATTTTTTATATTGCTAAGGAGGTCTATCTTTTGTTTTTTTCCTTCTCCTCCTATATCTGTCTTTGTCTGTTTGCTATGATGACGTACGGCGGTGAATGCAGATGGAGGAACGTTTGAGAAAAGCCAGCGTGGTGCAGTGGAGATGGCTTTCAACCAATGCGCGATATCTTTTTTTTAATGCGCCAAGACATTCTCCAAAATTATTCTGTCAATTTCATTCTGCTGTCATGTGATTGTCTGCATTTTGATGACTCAGTAAAAAGCGGACGTGTCAATGGGAAATATTATTGAAACTGGTGTTACTAGGTGACAAGACATACCATAAAGTGCTTGTGTATTTAGCTCCAGATCAGAATTCAGATGGGCTGCTAATGAGGTTAGGCAGTTTTAGTTTTTGTGGCTCTTCTGTAATCAGCAGAGCAGCTTGTGATTGCTTTGGGCTGCTCTGGGCTCTGCGGGCTGCAAGTTTGATTGCTTCCCCTTGTCTTATGGAGGCTTCCAGAATGTAGTGGGTGGGAAAGTGTCACGTACCTGGTCGGAGGCCGAGGTGCTGGGAGGGCCTCCTTTGCAGGTGAGTGCAGGGCACGCCTGAAGGTGGTGACAGGGAGTGCTATGCCCAAAGAAGCAGGGGTTGCCAGCTGATGAGACATCCACTGGATGGCAGCTGGACAAGCAGGATGCACTGCTGGGCAGGGGTACCTCAGATGTAACAGATGAAACCCAGGAGCAGGGTCAGGAGCCAGGCCAGTAGACCTACATGGAGTATCAGCCATGGGGTAAGGCAGCAAGCAAGATCAGAAGTAAGCTGGGGTCATGCACTAATAATCAGGCAGCAGAGGAGTCCAGAATAGCAAGCCAGAGGTCATACACGGGTACAGCAGACAAGAGCAGAGTCAATGGAACAAGCCGAGGGTCAAAGCCGGGAATAGAGAAAAGGCAGGTCAAAGGCAAGCCGGGTCGGTAACAGGAAATCCAATAGTATCAAGAACAGGAACACACAGGGGAGCTTAGGATCATCCAGCAACTAATGGCTGATGCTGCTGGCTTTAAATAGGCCACTGTCACGCATTGTGTGTGCACTGTCACATGAATCTTCGACGCCGTTCGTGCCCGTGTGCACAAGTTAGTATTGGCCAATTTCTATGCGCCAATCTACAATTCTGCTGGGCATTAGCAGATGTGCCCGTTTTTCTGCTGGCTGTTCTCTGACAGAGTAAACTGAGCAGTTTGAACATAGGCGTGTGCACAGGGTGTGGGGGATGTACCTGGGCACCCCCTAATCACCCCGTGCGGTACCGATTTCGACTGCTTCCTGGCACCCCCTGTCTCCCCTCTGCAGTGCTGCCAGCTTCCCTCCTCCCCTCTTCCTCTGGCTGCTGTGGGGAATGTTTCAGGATGGAGAGCGGATGAATCTTTCATTTACCAGCCCATCCTTTTCTGAATGAAGACAGTGAGAGAACTGTGTTCATTCTTAACTGTAGCATAGTAAACTATGCCGCCCAGCACAGAGCTCTTCCCATTACTTCACTGTCCAGTGCAGCTGAGGCTGCAGAGAAAGGGACTGGGGAAGCTCTGTCTTCATTCCTCTTTTTAGGAGCCCTGTTGGGGAGGGGGGGGGCTTCGGTGAAATATTAAGGGTCTAAACAGTCCCCTGAGGTCTCATTTTTGAGACAGAGAAAGGGACTGTGGAAGCTCTGTCCTCATTCCCTTTCTCTGTTTCAAAAATGAGACCTCTGGGGTCTGTTTAGACCCTTAATATTTCACCAAACTCCCATCTCCCCAAAAAATTGAAAACAAATAATAAAGAATACTATTGTAAAAAAAATAGTGAAAAAATTGAAATTGTAATAATAAAAATAAAAAAATAAAACACTACTGATACCGTTCACTGCCCTACCGACACCAATCTCTGCTCTACTGACACTGTCCACTGCTCTGCTGATATACACGCATGTATATTTTTGCTCTGGAGTGCACACCCTAATGCAATAAGCTGCGTACATTAATGAGTGTGAATATTTATGTAACTCCAGCCCATCCCTGGGGGAGGGTGCCCAGATGGTGGCTGGGGAAGTGCATAAATAGTGTAGAGCTTGAGAGAGCAGGGTTCTTCCCCAGGAGGAGAGGTTCCCAGCCAGAAGGGCTGCTGCCCTTCTAGGCAGTGCAGCTGAAGATTCTGTTTGTTGCTGTTGAGGTCCCAGCTGTGCATAGCTGTGGTAACTATTCTGCTGCAAATTCTTTGATAGCTAAATAAGGGGTTTTACTGAGGACCTGGTCTGGAGGCTTCACTGAGAAAACTGTATGCCTGAGTCTGGAGGGAGACATCCAAGCCCCTGGGACTGTGAGTACAGACCTGAGAGAGGGATCCCAGTGACTGTTACTCCTGTTAACCCCTGGTCAGGGCCGGCGCTCCTGCTAAGCAAACTAGGGAGCCACCTAGGGCGCACTGCTGCCTAGGGGATGTAGCCACGGCCCACTGACTTTTCCGTTAGCCTGGCTGGGGAACATGAGGCGGAGGAGGGGAGGCAGAGGAGGCAGGCATGAGGTTGGCGGAGGAGGCAGGCAAAACTGGGGAGGCGGAGGAGGTGGGCATGAGGTCAGCGGAGGAAGTGGGCACAACCGGGGAGGCAGGACTGAGCGTAGCTGCTCAGTTTGCTCTCTGATCCGGTTACCTGCGTGGCCCTAGGCAAGACTAACCAGACACAAACCCTCACCCCCCCCCCACTTCCGGGGGGAGAGGGTTAGTCTTGCCTTGGGTGCAAAAGAGTTAAGCACCCGTCCTGCCTCTGGTGCACTAGTGTTAAGGCTTTTGCTTATGGTGTCCCAGTGCTGTCCACTTCATGTCCTACTGCTTAAGGCAGTGTTCCCCAACCCTGTCCTCAAGGCCCACCAACAGGTCATGTTTTCAGGATTTCCATTATTTTGTACAGGTGATTTGATCAGTTTCACTGCCTTAGTAATTACCACAGCTGATTCATCTGAGGGAAATCCTGAAAACATGACCTGTTGGTGGGCCTTGAGGACTGGGCTGGGGAACACTGGCTTAAGGGACTGTTCTGAGAAGTAGCTGTAAAAGAAGACACATCCTCACATTCCTGTTAATGTTCTAGACCAGGGGTCCTCAAACTATGGCCCTCCAGTTGTTCAGGAACTACAGTTCCCATCATGCCTAGTAATGTCTGTGAATGTCAGAGTTTTACAATGCCTCATGGGATGTGTAGTTCCGCAACAGCTGGAGGGCCGTAGTTTGAGGATCCCTGTTCTAGACTAAAGTATCCTACAGCTTCCCTAAGCCCCATTCAAGCTAGGGGGATGAATGGTGCTGTTTCCCCAGCTGCTTCTGCACTAGTGGGAAAAGAACCTGAGACACAAATCAGCAGCCCTACACAAGCATGCTCTCCTGTGTCCCACAATGCAATCTTGAAGCTGAAAGCTAGTCAAAAGAAACACAATACTACTGCTAAAGCAATGTCTTTGCTTACTGCAGTCCTTTATACCTTTTCTTAATATTAGAGCAGATCAAACAAATTGCAACCTCAAAGCTGGCATACGCAGTGCTGTAGGCCAGCAGTTTCTGGAAGTGAAGACCGGTCACCACTGGTCCATCCTATTTTGAGCAGGATGACTGATTTTGTTAGTTGTTCAGCTAAATCAGCACCAGTGTCCTTATATCCATGTGGTGTGCCATAGGGCGGACTCTTGGCACATCCTATTACATTCAAAGCCTACACATCTCACGAGATTCAAATTCAAATTGGCAACATATATTTGACTGGTGGTGAAACAAACTATTGAAAAAGCTTGGAAACAACAATTTTTTCCTTCGCAGAAGTCCATCCACACAGACACTTTCTATCAATGAAAAGCCTACCAGCATTCTCCTAGATACACATAAGAAATCCTAAAAACTTGGGCTCCATGGATACAATACACCCACCCCTTCATGTCACCAGAAAGCTGTACATAGCTATAGGCATTGAAGTTCTAGGTCTGTGGTTGGAGCGTCCCCATGGTCCATCTCTCATTCTCCTCTATCCTTTCGTATTCTGTTCCACTTCCATCACTCTTCTTTTTCCCTCTGCCCCCTGGCTTTGGAGGCCTTTGTTAATATGTTTCTTGGCCTTCCTCTGTACAGCAGGCCTGACCCCTGCATTTAATCCTTGAGTGCCATGTGAGATAAAGTTCTTTTCTATTTTAGGATCTACAAGTGACAGGAACCCATGATTTCTGAACATCCAGCGAAAAGAACCCACACCAGAGATGAATGTTTCTGAAACATTAGTAGGCAAGTACTGGACTACGGTGGGTGAAACGAATAATCTGCCCTGGGGCAGATATCTGTCTTTCTGTCTTCAAGTTGGTTTATTTAAGTTGCTGCTCCATTCTCCTCCGACAGGAGGGGAAGTCAAGTCGCCTCAAACTCATAGACTTTAATGTGGAATAACTGGAATGCTGGGAGATGTAGTTCAAGGCGGAAGATCCACCGCCCCTTCAAAATACGCAAAGCTAACTAGATAACCCTTCAAATCACTACCATTGTAGGAACAACGGCTAAAACAAAAAGCAAAAACAAACAACAAAAACAGTTTTCTCATCCGAAAAACTTTAAACTGAGAGCATTTCCTCTGAAACTTCTGATCAAAAGCGCAGAAACACACTGGGCTCCGGCACACAACTCAACCGTTTGCCTTAAAGTTGCTTTCAAACTTTCCTGTTGAGTCCCTCTGCCAGAGGGGAGGGTCGATGGTGTTTCTCTGTTTAATGCGCGTTTGTTTTCTTCCAGCCGGCTGAAATAAATTCCAAGGTATAGATAAGCCAAATCCATTTATTTTACAATATTCAAGACAACATTTCCTATTCCACGAAGCGGCTAAAATAGCAGTAGGGGGGGGAGGCTTCAGTTCTTCAAGCAAACGTTCGGTCCTTTTATATTCTCATTCCTTTTACATTTAGTTTTGAAACAATGTTTCTTCTTTGGGTTTATTTCCATTGTTTTCTTTTACTTTTTTTTTTTTTCTATACTTGTTCTCGACTTTTCTGTTTTGACGTCTAAATTGCAGAGAAGGTATAATAATTAGCTACGCGGGAAGCACGCAGAAATGAAAATGATCTTGATTATTCTATAGGTTAGGTCAGATGGAAATGAAAACTTCAAATTGTAGATGTTGCTTTTGAAACAATCAATTGAAAAACACCCCTTTGTAGTATACACATCGTGATGCAAATGAAGCTGTGGGGTGTTGAATCTCACATCATAAACCCACTTCATTACATTTTACATAAACTACTCACTTTGCAAAGAAGTTCTAAACCTATTAAAAGTCACTTATGACGAGCAATACTGATTTGCTAGTAGCATCTGAGCAGGGCTGTCTTTAACAAAAGGGAAAAGGGGGCAGCTGCCCCAGGCCCAGTCATTGTGGAAGGGCCCAAGACAGCTTCCCCTTGAGCCTGCACTGCCCACAAATAGTTGATAAGTGGATTAAGAAGGGCCCAAGAAAATGTTTGCTCAGAGTCCAATCAGTATTAACGATGCCCTGCATATGAGAGGGTCAAATAAGGAGGATCTTTCCTGGTTAACTCTATAAAATGTGCAAAGGAACCATGCATGTGCTGTCTGCCCACTAGCATGCAGGTGAAATGTAAAAAAAAAAAAAAATGGTAGCAGTTACAGTTAGTGATAGCATAAAATTCTGTTTCCAATAGGACCAGACCCCTAGAGGCTCAATAGGGCACTGGTAAGGCCTTCAATTAAAGTGCTCTTTGTTATTAAAATAATAAACATGTTATACTCACCTGCTCTGTACAATGGTTTTGCACAGAGTGGCCCAAAAACTTCTCTGCTGGGGTCTTTCACTAGCGATCTTGGCTCTTCGTCTTCTCCATGTGCCCCCATAGCAAGTGCATGCTAGCTTCTGAGCTGTGTGCGCCTATAGAGCCGCGCTCCATAGACACACACGGCATGACTTGGTCCCGCCCCCACTTCCTCCTCAAAAAACTGATTGACAGCAGCAGGAGCCAACGGCTGCCCGAGTCCCTGTGTGAAGAGAAAGAGAGGGGAAAGAAGAGATGCAGCTGTGCACATACTCAATGAAGTATTTAGGGAGGTGGGGGAGGACAGAAATCTGTAAAAACCTTTTTTACCTTAAAGTGATTGTAAAGGTGAATGTTTGTTTCCTTTTAAATAACAAACATGTTATACTTTCCCGCTCTGTGCAAGGGTCTTCTGGGGTGCTCAGATGGCACTCCTGGTTCCTCCTCTTCATCGGGTGCCCCCACGCAGAGCCGCTTTCCCTGGGGGCACCCATGCGGGCGCACTCACGAGTCCCACTGCTGCGTCCATTGACACAGACAGCAGGACTCGGCCCCGCTCCCATGTCACTGGATTTGTTTGACAGCAGCAGGGGCCAATGGCTCCTGCTGATATCAATCTATCCAATGAGGTCGGAGGCAGCGGCTGGAGCTGCCGGGCTCATGCACATTGCTGGATTGGATCGGGCTCAGGTAAGAAAAAGGGGGGTCTCTAGGGGCAGCCGTGGCACAGAAGGTTTTTCACCTTAAAGAGGTTGTAAAGCCTCTAAAAAAAAAAAAAAAAAAAAAAAAACCCTACAAGAGAAAGGCATAATGAGCTAGTATGCATCGCATTCCAACTAGTTCATTATGTAATGCTTACCTTAGAAGGTAGCCCTGTATCAGAGTCTGCACTCCGAGTACATGGCCGACATCTTCCACCCCAAGTTACTTCTGGGTTTGCGGCTCTGGCGATGTGATTGGCCGGAGCCGCGATGACGTCACTCCCGCGCATGCGCGCGGGAGCGGTCGGTCACAGCATGGCCCCATAGAAAAAGCATCAAGTGGCCTGTTTCTTCAGTGCGCATGTGCCGATGACGTCGACACATGCAGATACAGGGATTATCTCCTAAACTATGCAAGTTTAGGAGATAATCCAGGGACCTAGGAGGTAATCCTTACACCCTGTTCCAAATTATTATGCAAATACTATTTCAGTGTTACAAAGATTAAATATTTTGTTTTTCAGTTTCACTCATGGATGGCATTGTGTCTCAGGGCTCTTTTGCTCACTGAAAAAAATCTCGGACACCGGTGATAATTAGATTGCCAGGTGAGCCCAATTAAAGGAATAACTACTAAAGGAGGGGGTTCCACATTATTAAGCAGAGCACCATTTTCAAGCAATATGGGGAAGAAAAAGGATCTCTCTGCTGCTGAAAAGAGTGAAATAGTTCAGTGCCATGGACGAGGTATGAAAACATTCGATATTTCACGAAAACGTAAGCGTGATCATCGCACTATTAAGAGATTTGTGGCTGATTCAGAGCACAGACGGGTTTGTGCAGATAAAGGCACATTGAGGAAGATTTCTGCCAGATCCATACATCGGATCAAGAGAGCAGCTGCAAAAAACACCATTACATAGCAGCAAACAGATATTTGAAGCTGCTGGTGCCTCTGGAGTCCCACGGACATCAAGGTGTAGAGTCCTGCAACTGTGCATAAACCTTCCATTCGGCCACCACTAACCAATGCTCACAAGCAGAAATGGCTGCATTGGGCAGAAAAATACATGAAGACTAATTTTCAAACAGTCCTGTTCACTGATGAGTGCCGTGCAACCCTGGATGGTCCAGATGGATGGAGTAATGGATGGTTGGTGGACGGCCACCCTGTTCCAACAAGGCTGCGACATCAGCAAGGCGGTGGTGGAGTCATGTTTTGGGCCGAAATCATGGGAAGAGAGCTGGTCGGCCCCTTTAGGATCCCCGAAGGTTTAAAGACGACCTCTGCAAAGTATGTGGAGTTCCTGACTGACCGCTTCCTTCCCTGGTACAGAAGGAAGAACTATGCTTTCCATAATAAACTCATCTTCATGCATGACAATGCACCATCTCATGCTGCAAAGAATACCACTGCATCAATGGCTGCTATGGGGATAAAAGGAGAGAAAGTCATGGTGTGGCCTCCATCCTCCCCTGACCTCAGTCCTATTGAGAACCTTTGGAGCACCCTCAAGCAAAAGATCTATGAGGGTGGGAGGCAGTTTACATCCAAACAGCAGCTCTAGGAGGCGATTCTGACATCTTGCAAACAAATGCAGGCAGACACTGTCCAAAAACTCACAAGTTCAATGGATGCAAGACTTGTGAAGCTGCTATCAAATAAGGGGTCCTATGCTAAATTGTAAAGTGACCTGTTAAAATGTTTAACAAGTTAAAATGTTGTTCAAAGTTTGATTGAAATAGCTTTTGATTTCAGTAAATATGCTGCAAACACAACAAATGACAACTTTCAGTTCTTTACAACCTATAAAACGTTTTGAAACTTATTGTGCGTAATAATTTGGAACGGTGCATTGTACGTTTTTTATTTTGAAAAAAAATACTGTTATCATTAGGAGGTTTGAATAAAATTTGAATTGTACTCTTAATAGTTGATAACATGAGAATTACCGTATTTTTCGCACCATAAGACGCACCTGACCATAAGACGCACCTAGGTTTTAGAGGAAGAAAACAAGAAAAAAAATATTCTGATCCAAATGGTGTACTTTAATATTTACCAGTGCAGCCATATACCAGAGTCCATGAAATACAGCACATAGCAGTGTACATGAAAAACAGCACATACCAGAGTCCATGAAAAACAGCATACACCAGTGTCCATTAAATGCAGCACATAGCAGAGTCCATGAAATACAGCCATACCTGTGTCCATGAAATCCTGACAGAGCTGAGAGGGAGATTCATATCTCCCGCCACCGCCGTGCTGTGATGATGTCATCACACTGTGCCTAGTGGAGCTCCACTCTGCAGCCAGATCCCAGTCAGATAGGAGACAGAGCAGCTCCAACCCGCCGTAGTGCTTCATTCGGCCACTGGGGCTGCTCTGTCTTCTCACTGTGTGAGATCAGAGCAGAGCAGCGCTCTATGGTATCCGGGAGCCCGCAGTGTAATGCGGGCTCCCGGTGGCAACGGGGGGGGGGGGGGTTTGCACCATAAGAAGCAGGGAGACTTTCCCCCACTTTTTGGGGGAAAAAAAGTGCGTCTTATGGTGCGAAAAATACGGTATGCTGACTGTTGTTTACATCAATTATTTAGGTAAATGAGAAAAATATCATTTGTATAATAATTTGGAACAGGGTGTATTACAGTATTACAGGCTTACCTGTAGTTTAAAGTGGTTGCAAGAGTTGACAACCACTATAATGCACGAATGCAATAAGATGAAAAAACAGGAGACTTTATAACCCCCTTAATGCAGTGCATGTATTGGCTTTAGAACCACTTTAGAGTTACTTTAGAGTAGACCCGCGAAGTTATAGAAATATGGCAAATATCATTGCTAACTCATTTTTTTAAAAGTGCATGCTCTGGGTATGGCATCTTGCTCCTGCCTTTGCTACCTAGTCATTTCCAGAAAAGAAGTAAGCATGTAGAATTGAAGTTCCGACTTGACTGTACTTGATCCAGGCCAGTGGCTCACTGGGACCAGGTTAAGGAGGACAACTTCGGAGGTTTCACCTTTCAGACTCATTTCATGCAACGCACTTTCCTCTGCACTTGTAAACATGCATTTAAATTCCTGTCGGTGTTTGAGAACGGAGCCACTCACACATCAGCATTGGCACTAGCATTGGGAGGACCCCATTTAACCTAAGGTCTCTAAAAAAGACACAAGGTCACACAATGAAGTTGAATGAGAAGCGGTTTAATATCAAATTGTGTAAGTGGTTCTTTGCAGTGAGGATGTGGAACTCCCTTCCACAGTTGGTGGAGTCATTGGGGAATGTAGATAAATTAAAAAAAAACTTTTAGATGTGTTTCTTAGCTAGCGTAATGTACAGGGATTGGAAAAATAGTAACCTCACACATACACACTCTCAGGTAGACGGGTGACTTAAAGTGGTTGTAAAGTCTAATGGTTTTTCACCTTAACCACTTCAGCCCCGGAAGGATTTCCTGCTTTAGGACCGGAGCCCTTTTTGCGATTCGGCACTGCGTCGCTTTAACTGACAATTGTGCGGTCGTGCGACGTTGTACCCAAACGAAATTTGCGTCCTTTTTTCCCCACAAACAGAGCTTTCTTTTGGTGGTATTTGATCACCTCTGCGTCATTTCTGATCGCCGCTATAAACAAAAGAAGAGCAACAATTTTGCAAAAAAACCCAAATTTCTTACTTTTTGCTAAAATACAAATCCAAAAAAAAATTATAAAAAAACATTTTTTTTCACCGTTTTTGGCCGATTTATATTCTTCCTCATATTTGCGATAAAAAAAATCGCAATCGGCGTTTATTGATTGGTTTGCGCAAAAGTGGTCGCGTTTACGGATGATGAGAATTCATTTTTGGGGTTTTATTATTTTTTTTTCTTTTTACTAGTAATGGCAGCGATCTGCGATTTTTAGCGGTACTGCGATATTTCAGCGGACATGTCGGACTATTTTGACACTTTTTTGGGACCATTGGCATTTATACAGCGATCAGTGTTATAAAAATGCACTGATTACTGTGTAAATGCCATTGGCAGTGAAGGGGTTAACCTGCAGGGGGCGCGCTAAGGGTTAAGTATGTTCCCTGGGCGTGTTCTAACTGTAGGGGGACTGCCCTGGCTGGGGAAGGGAAGTGGTCACAGCCTTCGTATACAGGAAGGCTGTGATCACAGCCCTTCCCCCTCACACAGAGCGGAGGTCCGTGTTTACATACACGGACCTCCGCTCCTTCGCTCCGGGGGGGCCATCGCGGGTAGCCGGCGGCAATCGAAGCCGCCGCACCCGCTCCCTGGCCCTCCCCGAACACAGTGAGCGCGCGCGCCTCCAGCGGCGCGCGCGCGCTCACTAGGCTCGTGAGCGCGGCCGCCCTCATATGACGGCGATTTGCGCTCACGAGCCACCTTGCCGCCGTCAATTGCCGATCGGCGGTCGGCAAGGGGTTAATGCATTCTATGCATTAAGGTGAAAAACCTTTTCTCAACAGTGACCCCCCCAGAGCCCCCCTTTTACTTACTTGAGCCCGTTCGTTCCAGCGGTGGCTAGGAGCAATCCGCTCCAGCCGCTGTTACGGGTCCTCATTGGCTGGATTGATAGCAGGGGAGCCATTGGCTCCCGCTGCTGTCAATCAGGTCCAGTGATGCGGGGGGGGGGGCTGAGTCCCAATGTTTGTGTGAATAATGGCAAACAGCAGGACACGGGAGCGCGCTCGCACGTGTAACCCCAGGGAAGCTTTCCCTGACGAGTCACTGGATGCGGAGGAGGGCCTAGGAGGTTCGGGGCCACTCTGTGCAAAACCACCTCACAGAGGAGGTAAGTATGACATGTTTGTTATTTACAAAAACAAAAAAAACGAGGGTTTACAATCACTTTATGTCAACATTACCAGCTATGTAACTGCGCTGCACCCTCAGACTGTGGCAGGCAGGGACTGACTGGTAATTTCTGGCCCAGGGGGCAAGTACAAGCCACGTGCCCATGGTGCAGCAACTCAGCTACCCCTCCCCCTTCCCTGCCTTCTCCTGACCTCCATCCCAGGCTTAAGCTCCACTCCAGGTACTCTCTGCTCACTGGGTTCCCAAATTGGCCGGGGGGGAGGGCAGGGTGGCTCGGTCTCGGGCTGGCCAGAGGAGGAGAGTCTCCAGTGGGGCACAGAGCCGACCTCTGCCTGGACACAGCATACACCATCCATGTTCTATTCTCATCTCGCACTCGGTAGGACACTGGTGAGGATGTTTTTCTCCTCTTCACAAGGAAGCCTTCAGGCATGTCTGTGGCGGAAATGGTGAAGTCTTTTTACGGGGCATTAGAGTGACCCGGGGGCCAACCTTGCCCCAAATCCCAGCCTGCCCCTAATGACAGGCAGTGCTTTCTGTAAAGTACGGTGATAGGTATCCTTCAAGGATCTTATGACCCCACCAAAACTGCAGTTTGAGACTGTAACCTCAGTTATGAGTGAGGCCCTAAAAACTCTCTGAGTTACTTCAAGTCAAAGACCCTTCAGTGTTACTTTACAAAAATGATCTTCAATAAACTAAAGACCAATCTATTGTGGGATTCCTGTAACTCATATTATTATAATTATCAAATTCACAGTTAATGGCTCCTTTTTAAATATGCTACAAGACCTTCCGATGATCTTGGTTTTAGAGGAGGTAGTCAGAAGCCTCAACAAACCTGGGGAAAACCTTAGGAAGTACCCCAGTTATGCAATCAGGACAAAAGCTCAGGTCCCAGCCAGTCTCAAAGGCCCCAAGTACGGTTTTCACACTGAACCTTTGTCAGCTCTGAGAAACAGAGAGCAGTTTAATTCTAAACGACTCTGTAACACTGCTATCTGGGGAGAGATCAACATGACATTTATGGCTGTCAAGGTCACAGATAAAGCCGAGGTTTTATTACAACCCTGTTCACTGCAAATAACTATATTTTAATTTAGCTCTGGCTCTTTGTAAGTGATATTTACTGGCATTTCTACTTGGCTCTGAGAGTAGCTAAAAAGAACATAGACACTGTCTGCTTGAGTGAGAAATTTATGGATCAAATGACAAAGTTTAAAGTATATCTAAAGCCAAAACTTTTTTTGCAGTTTTGGATGGAATAAGAATAGATTATAACCCCCAGGTAGGTTTCTGTTACTGATCGTAGTACATATATAGGAGGAGGCACAAGGTCACCCGTTTGCTTCCAATAATGCGAGTGACTTGTTCAATCAATAAATCAAACTTGCTTCGGTGAGACTCTAACATGTTTCACAGTGACTCCAATAGGGGCTCTGGGAGAAGTCTAAATGTGTAAGAGATGATGCATACCAGGTAGGGTTGCCACCTTTTCTTCAAATCAAACCCGAACACTTTAGCGGCGCACAGCAATTTGTTTATATAGTATAAACTATACATATATTTTGCAATTCAATAACATTTTTAATCATATGAAGTTAATCATTAGAGTCCCCCTTTACATCTGAATCCACAGAGTTTCCCTACACTGTGGGACTCTGCAGACTCTGATGTAAAGGAGATCTCTAGAGACTCTGACATAAGGGATGCTCTGGGAACCCCAATTTAAGGGGGAACACTGAAAACTCTGATGTACGGAGAGGACTCTGATGTAAGGGGGAACACTGTGGCCTCTGGTGTAAAGGGGAACTCTGATGTAAGGGGTGCTCTGAGAACCCCGATTTACCTTAGTATATTCATTGTGAAAGAGAGTGTAACAGACACTCTCTGTTTAGACAACTGCAGCCAGCAACCCTGCTGGGAAGCCATAGTCTGGTCTGAATAATGTGTCCGGGTTTCAGGCAGTCTGAAACCCGGACGCATGATCCCAAACCCAAACTGTCCGGGTGAATCCCGGACAGGTGGCAACCCTAATACAAGGCCCCTAGTATGCAACCTAATATGCTAAAATGTCTCTTTACTACTATACCCATTCTGATATGGGGGCGCTTAACTCTCCTGGTAGATGCATTTGCATAGTGAGTCCACGGCACGGAACTATAGTTAAGGGCCTGGCAGCCCACTTTTATTAAAATGAAAACAAAGTCTCTTTGACCACTTCAACACCGGGCATGTTCACCCCCTTCCTGCCCAGGCCAATTTTCAGCTTTCAGCGCTGTCGCACTTTGAATGACAATTGGGCGGTCATGCAACACTGTAGCCATATGACCTTTTTTTCTTTTACAAAGTATTTTATTAGTTCAGCAAAATAGTAAAACAGTGTGATGGTAACATCATTCTAGACATATGAAAGATCCCAGTAGTGGGATATAATCATAATATTATATCTTTCACATGCTCAATAGAGGATATCAACAGTAAGTAAGAACTGATTACATTCAATAGCTCATGCCTTATTCTGTAATAGACCAAAACTTGAAGGCCCCTAGGCAATTGAGGGTGTATAATTAACTGTATTCAAACTTATATATGTAGGTGCTGAAACATATTCTTACAAATACATAAAGGGTGATGATGGAAGTAGTTCTATTATGTTTGTTTATTTATTAGTTTTACTATTTATATTATCCTCACCAAGCCGCCTCCTGGAATCCAGTTGCGGCCGAAGGAGAGGAATGAAACAGGAAGTAAGAACCAAAAGAAGGGAGATAAGAAAAGAAGGAAGAGGATGGAAGGAGGAAAAAGGAGGAGTCCGTCGGGGGGCTGCACCAGGAGCCCCTTAAATTGAAAGGAGTGTATCATTAAACCTTGCAGGTTGGGAGTAAGTTATCCAAGGTTGCCAAAACTTAAGAAATTTATTGTGAGTGTCGGAGACTAGGGCTGTTAATTTCTCATTAATCATTAGATCATTCATACGGTTTTTAACCGCTTCAAAGCTGATCGTCAGGGTTTTCCATGCCTTTGCTATTGTTCGTTTGGTTGCATTGAATAGGTGCAGGGCCAATTAGCGATCCGAGCGAAGGAGCTCTGGGATGGGTTTGCAGAGGAGGGCTTCGTAGGGGTCACTCTTCAGATTGGAATGAAACATATTTCTGAGAAGGTTATATACCATGACCCAGAGCCTGCATACCTTAGGACACGTCCACCAAATGTGGGCAATGGTCCCATCCTGGGAACAACCTCGGAAGCAAGAGGGAGAATAGGTTGTAATGAAGTGGGCTAGCCTAGCTGGTGTATAGTACCGGTGGAAAGTCGTATTACTGCGCTAGGCTAAAAGGCTGTAAATGTCATAAAGGTGGGTAAGCGGCCATACAACGACCAAACTAATCGTAAGAAATTGTTGAAGGTTAGAGAGATGGCGCTAAACCCAATAACTGAACTGTGGATAAGGTGTTAGCCCAAAATGGATAATCAAACCATATAGCTATTATACATAAATAAGAAACATAAAACCTATAGTATAAGTGCAATACTAAGTGATCTACTTAGTATTCAAATTTTCATAATGCATAACATAGTGAGTTCCATGAAAAAGCAAATAAAATCAAAGTGCTAGTATAGTGCAAAAACGTGAAAATAAGTCCAGTTATATAAAGTGCAGCAGAATATGGGTAGTCCAAATGACTGAAAAAACAGTTCGCCAAAATTGGGTAGCAAGATGAAATATCCCAGAAAATTTAATTTCTCAAGCTGGACTTGTAAACAGCTGTGCAAAAAAATATCAAGTGCTCCAATTCATATCAATAATTCATCCTGGTGTGAAATGGTGTAGCAAAACCAAATGGCCGTAACAATCTTCTAGATAATCCAACCCCTTAGAGAATCAAGGCTTACCAGATAGAAGGTGTATTCAAGCCTGAATATATCCTGGACTGAGTGAGAAGGAAGCACGTCACACTCTCCTCGACACGTCAGGGGTCCTATAGGGTGGGAGGTCGTCACACAATCCCAAATGTGTATGTCCACTGTGGCGGATAAGGATGGTCTTTGTCCAGACTCCAAGGGGCACGGGTAATCCAGTGAAGAACTCAGGTTTATGGAGAAAAAAGGAGACTCTCCATTGTGTAAAAAGCCTCTTTCATGAGGTAGCAACTTTATTCAGCATATGTAGTAAAAAACAGGAACCCGCAAGCCTACAGATAAAAACAGTAATAAAAACAAAGATCGCAGCAATCTAGGGTCAGCAGCACCCGACGCGTTTCGTCTTAGTAGACGTCGTCTGGGGGCTGCTGACCCCCCAAACCGCTGCGTTTAAATTCCCCATTCTCCCATTGTTGAAATGAACGCACTTCCGTTTGTGGCGGACCGACGTGCGTTCCAGTGACGTATTTCCGGTCAGGAAGCATCGCGGTGTCGTCTCGTTATATCACAAAGGATCATCTCGTGGGGCAGAGGTATAATGATAAATGTCGAAACCATAGTATATTTGTCAGAAAAAGGAAAAAAGGGGGACCGTTCAGATTCATACTGTAATGTGAACGTCACTTCCCGTTCGTTTGTGGCCCGCCATGCGTTTCAATGACGCGTATCTGGCGGAAGTGACGAACGGGAACTAGTGAGAAGAAAAACGTTCACATTGTTTACATCATATGTGGTCCATCATGTGTTTCAATGGTGTGTGTCCGACGAAGTGATGTAAGAGAAGTGTTGAGAAGGAAGTGCTCGCATTGTTTACATCATGCATGCGTTCCAAA
This sequence comes from Glandirana rugosa, assembly GCA_018402905.1. Taxonomy (NCBI): domain Eukaryota; kingdom Metazoa; phylum Chordata; class Amphibia; order Anura; family Ranidae; genus Glandirana; species Glandirana rugosa. Next base: position 545,538 of record BLSH010331606.1, on the reverse strand, counting down.
ATAGACTTGGTTAAAAGTGAAGAATTTATAAATCGCTTAGGGAGAATGTAGTTAAAAAACAGTTAGTAAAAACATTGTTAACAGTAAACGGGATAATAATATTTTTTCCCAGCAGACCGGCATCTAATCTTTCGAATCATTGAAAGGACATAGAGTATAGAATATCGGGACAGTAGTTATATATAAGGTGGAATATTGCCTCAATTTTCACAATCTTTCAGAGATACAAAGAGCCATTATATTATTAAGCCGAGTCATCTATCAAATGGAATTAAAATCTGTAATTAATGAAAATATAACATGAAATAAATGTTTTATGATCTACCAAAGCAGCATAGCTGGGCCCTCAAACTGATGCTGCTATAAATAAATCAAGTAGGAATTGCGGTCTGGATGTCAAACTGAAACTTTCAATCTGTATGGGTATACCCAAGGGGGACCAGGTCAGGCTTTATTGATGAACGAATTTATGTCCCAATCAATATTCAAGCCAAACGGGGCAAAACTTTTTAATTGATATATCCAGAAAACCTCTTGTTGGGATACACCCCTAACTGGATCACCTCCCCTCCAAGGTGGAACATATCTGTCTATGACTGAGAACATAGTGCCCTCGGGGTTTCTATTGTGAGCCCTCAGATAATGCTTAGGAACACTATGGTTCGTTTTGCCTAGAGCTATTAGTAAGGGATGTAGTTATGATCTGCCAATCCTCCGGATCCAACCGCCTTCCCAAGTCCCTCTCCCATTGAAGATGATACAGTTTCACTGGGGGTCTCCTGGAAGAAATGATAATTGACTATATCAGAGGGATGAGTCCCGCCGGTGAGTGTGGCTTCGCCCTACATAGGCTTTCAAAGGGGGTCAGTGTATATGGAGTGGGTCATGCTTTTATGAGCTGTTGGAGGAAGTGTTTAATCTGTAGATAACTAAAGTGCTCCCACAGGGGGATATCATGGGAAGATCTGAGAGCATTGAAAGTTAATATTCTCGTAGGGGTAAACAGAGTATGGACATCAATGAAGCCACTCTCCGTCCACCACGAGAATTGCCTAGGGTTGTCGCAGCCAGGAGGGAACAATGGACAATGCATAAATGTGGTGATATTAGGCCCGCCCAAAATTTAACCGAGTCTCACAGACAAAGTGAGTGTGTTAAACACGGGCCGAAATTAGTCGGACGGTGTTTAGGAGGAAAACAAGGTATGAAGGAAACAGGAATAGGGTGAGAATCTATTGAGTCAATAGTGGCCCATAATGGCATTTGATATGTGTCATGAAGGCAAGATAATGGAGCTACGTTTGCTGCCGTGTAGTAAGTTTGAAGATTTGGGACCGAGAAGCCCCCATTAATCCTCCGAGCGTATAAAACCTGTTTGTGAATTCAGGGACGGGTGGAGCCCCAGATGAATTTCAACATTTTACGCTGGTGAAATCGCAATATATGTGAGGGGACCTGAACAGGCAAAACTCGAAAAAAGTATAGCAATTTTGGTAAATAGGTTATACGAATTGCTGAGATCCTGCCAAACCAAGATAACGGAAAATGGGACCAGGAGGAGAGCATATCTGTACGTTTCCTAAAGAGAGGGGGGAAGTTGGCTTGATACATTCCTTCATATTTAGGGGTAAGTCGTATGCCCAGGTAGCTATATGACATTTTTTTCATTTCTTGAAACATATAGAGCTTTCTTTTGGTGGGATTTAATCACCACTGGGTTTTTTGTTTTTTTTTTTAGAAAAAATGACCTTGCTTTGTGCACTGGTCCAAATCATTTGGTGGAGGGGGGATTATGGTGTGGGGGTTGTTTTTCAGGGGTTGGGCTTGGCCCCTTATTTCCAGTGAAGGGAACTCTTAGGCCTCATTTACACTGCTGCTGGTAAACAGACGTTTTGAGGCATTTGGGCGTTTTTTCAGCTGCCCTTGAACTCATCTAATGTTATCTTATCAGTAAATTTACTCAGGGTCATTTAAGGTTGTTTCCAGGCAGTTGAGTTTAAAGGCTTTTTTTGGAATGCAAAAAAATGGGTTCAGACGCTACTTCTGAGGTATTTGAAACGCCAAACAGCTCCACCAAATGATTTGGACCATTGCACAAAGCAAGGGCCATAAAGACATGGATCAGCAAGTTTGGGGTGAAGGAACTTGACTGTCCTGCACAGAGTCCTTTTTTTTAAAGGGACAGGGAAAAGAAAAATAAAAAAATAAAATAATAAAAATAATATATTTTAAATCGCTCCAATACTCACACGCAGCAGTGAACACATACGTAGGTCACTCCCTCATACACTATATTACTAAAAGTATTGGGACGCCTACCTTTACACACACATGAACTTTAATGGCATCATGGGTGTCCGCAGAACTTTTTTCAGTGGGAGGGCATCATTTTAACCACTTGCTTACTGGGCACTTAAACCCCCCTCCTGCCCAGACCAATTTTCAGCTTTCAGCGCTGTCGCATTTTAAATTACATATGTGCAGTCGTGCGACGTTGTACCCAAACAAAATTTGTATAATTTTTTTCCCCACAAATAGAGCTTTCTTTTGGTGGTGTTTGATCCCCTCTGCGTTTGTTAGTTTTTGCGCTAGAAACAAAAAAAAGCAACAATTTTGAAAAAAATAACTATTTTTTTACTTTTTGCTATAATACATATCCAAAAAATATATAAAAAACGAATTTATTCATCAGTTTAGGCCGATATATATTCTTATACATATTTTTGGTAAAAAAAAAATCTCACTAGGCGTATATTGATTGGGTTGCGCAAAAGTTATAGCGTCTACAAACTGGAATGGGAATTGATTTATGGCGTTTTTATTTTATTTTATTTTTTTACTGGTAATGGCAGCGATCTGCGATTTTTATAGGGACAGCGCTATTGCGGTGGAGAGATCGTACATTTTTTACACTTTTTTGGGACCAATAACATTTATACAGCGATCAGAAATTTAAATATCCACTGATTACTGTATAAATGTCACTGGCAGGGAAGAGGTTAACACTAAGAGGGCGATCAGAGGGTTAAATGTGTTCCCTCACTGTGTTCTCACTGTGTGGGGGTTGGGCTGGCAGGAACATAACAGATCTCACTGATCCCGATGACAAGGATCAGTAGATCTCTGTTATGTCCCTTGACAGAACGGGGAACCGCTGTGTTTACGGTTCCCCGTTCTGCCTCTGTATTAGGCGATCGCGGGTCGCCGGTGGACATCGTGGGTCGCCAGCAGACACACTTATGCAGCGTGCGGCGGGCACAAGAGCGCGCCGGCATTGGCTGTGAGGGCACGCGGGGAGCGCACAAAGGCACGGATGTCCATGGACGTCCACCTGGCAATTCAGGTCCGCGCTGTAGCCGTCTTTTGGCTATTGCGTAGATCTGTAGTGGTTAAGGTCACCCGTGCTCCGCCCCTTTTTGACAATGTCATGAAGGGGAGGAGCTTAGTTATCATATAAAGGGCAGGCATTCAAAGGTTTGAGAAACCTGATGCAAAAGCTTAATTGAAGGATCAAGCTGCCATTGTATGTTTTTAACCCCTACCCTATCCCGCCCCTAAGTCCGCCCCTAACAACACTCTCGTAAATTATCTCATGAAATATTAACAACTTTAACAATATTAACATGAAGCATATCAGTGCTCATCAATGCTGCCTATCATTACTCATCTGTCACGATCCTGGTGGTGGAGTCTGGCGTGTGCAGGGAACAACCACTCTTGCGCACCCGATTCAGGGGTCCCTGGTAGAGCAGACAGGGGACCTGTGAGTGCGGGATGGCACGAGGGCCGGATGGTCACTGAAGGTGGTGATGTGAGGCTCCGGATGGTCGTGCAAGTCAGAAGAGTGGTCGTTCAGGCTGGGTCGGCAACTGGCAGGCAGGTAAGGTACAAAGGGTTCAGGCGGAGAGTGGTCAAGTCCAAGCAGGGTTCGTTAACAGATGGGCAGCAAAGGTACAGAAGGGTCAGGCAAACGGATGGTCGTGGATAGCCGGGGTCGGTGCTGGCAGATAGGTAGCAGGTCAGAGCAAGCTGGGTCGGTTAACAGGAACAGGAACTACACAGGAAGCAGGTTACAGGCAGGAGAGCTGAGGCTCACAGGTACTCAGACGCTGTAGAACGGACAGCACTTGCTGACAGGAAACAGGAAGTTTAAATAGAGCTGATTCTCAGCAACTAGAGGAAACCACAATCAAATGCAATTAACCC
>BLSH010331606.1:524293-536032 GCA_018402905.1 Glandirana rugosa | reverse complement strand
AAATTCATCAACATCTTGGTCATCTGTCCAGATATTGTCCACCAAAGAGAAGGGACTTTGCTCTACTGGTTCTACAACTACTTAAAGCAGAAAGGGTCCTCAGTTGTACATAGTTCTTATCCTGGAATATCCCAGCCCTACCCTCATCCTTATCCAAGTTCTCCATAAAAGCTCTGTCCAGATATTGTCCACCAAAGAGAAGGGACTTTGCTCTACTGGTTCTACAACTACTTAAAGAAGAAAGGGTCCTCAGTTGTACATAGTTCTTATCCTGGAGTATCCCACCCCTACCCTCAACGTTATCCAAGTTCTCCAAAAAAGCTCTGTCCAGATATTTTCCACCAAAGAAAAGGGACTTTGCTCTACTGGTTCTACAACTACTTAAAGCAGAAAGGGTCCTCAGTTGTACATAGTTCTTATCCTGTAAAATCCCACCCCTACCCTCATCCTTATCCAAGTTCTCCATAAAAGCTCTGTCCAGATATTTCCCACCAAAGAGAAGGGACTTTGCTCTACTGGTTCTACAACTACTTAAAGCAGAAAGGGTCCTCAGTTGTACATAGTTCTTATCCTGGAATATCCCACCCCTACCCTCATCTTTATCCAAGTTCTCCATAAAAGCTCTGTCCAGATATTGTCCACCAAAGAGAAGGGACTTTGCTCTACTGGTTCTACAACTACTTAAAGCAGAAAAGGTCCTCAGTTGTACATAGTTCTTATCCAGGAATATCCCACCCCTACCCTCATCCTTATCCAAGTTCTCCAAAAAAGCTCTGTCCAGATATTGTCCACCAAAGAGAATGGACTTTGCTCTACTGGTTCTACAACTACTTAAAGCAGAAATAAATATTAAGTCCGCAGTTGTACATAGTTCTTATCCTGGAGTATCCAAGTTCTCCAAAAATAAAAACATCCCCTAGACTGGGTTTTGGAGAAAGAGTGAATGAGACTGTTGTGTGCCTGGCTGTAGAGCAGAGGTTGGGAAGACCTGGACAAGTAATTCCGGCGGCTTTTATGGGAGCAGTGCTAATACTGTATTAATGTTTTATTTAGACCAGAGTTCTTCTTTTACGGCAAATCATAAACAGGCAAGCATTTCACAGGATGGGTGCACCTTGAATATGCCAAATGTAAAACTGTGGGTTTTCTTTACATGCTGACAAACACATTGAGGCCTTTGTAATATTTTTGTTAATCTGTGTATGACTGTGGCCTGAAAAGGCAGCTTGATGCTCGACATTTACACTGATTGATTAAGGCGTGCTTTTCAGCAGTTATTGCACTCAGCGATTTGCATACAAATGAGTCCCCTATCTAATGGAAATTGCAGCCATTGAAAGGTGTAAATAGAGAAAATCCTTGTCAATTAGTGGTGGTGATAACAATAAATCTATCCATGCCATTTCCACATTGCCTTCATCAAATTCCATATGAACATTTACAGTAATAATCATCTGATCCCAACAGTTTATATTAACCTTTTCGTAAACTTTACATGATGTTCGATGCATTCTACAGAATCTTGAGAACAAAAATGTAGCATTTCATGCACAGTCATTCACTTCAACCACCCCATGGGGAGTTCTACCTTATGGAGGGTCATGTTGGAGATGTGATATCCTTGTGCTCATAATAATCAGAAAGGTAGAGAGAAGGTCAGGAACAGAACATGTTCTACCAAATGGAAAATCATTTTGGAGAGAGTGATATATCCCAGTGGTGAGTAAAATGAGAAAGGTAGAGCAGGAACAGTGAATGTTTTATCTTGTGGAGGATCATCTTGGAGGGTGTGATATCCTGGTGGCGAGTGTAATCAGGAATGTAGGGAGAATGTTAGTAGCTGGGTATTTTTTACTTTATGGACATTCATGTTGGAGGGTGTGATATCCCATTGGCAAGTGTAATCAGAAAGGTAGAGAGAAGGCCAGGAGCAGAGTATTTTCTAGCTTATGGAGGGGAGGTTTGATATCCCAGGGGCAATCAGAAAGCTAGAGAGAAAGTTGAGAGCAGAGTATTTTCTGCCTTATGAACAGTCATGTTGGAGGGTGGGATATTCCAATGGTGGCTGTAAACACAAAAGTAGAGAGGGGATTAGAAACAGAGAAATGCTACCTTATGGAGGGTCATGCTGTAGGGTTTTACGTCCTAGGAGTGAGTGTAATCAGAAGTAGGGAGAATATCAGGAGCAGAGTACAAGACCCTTACACTGAGTATTTTTGAGAAGGTTCATATTGGTGGTGTAATACCCAAGGGGTGAGTGTAATAACAAAGGTACAATGTAATTAACTGAAACAGAAACAGCTGTGTAGGAGACTTAAAACTGGAGGAACAGCCAAACTCTGCTACTAAGGTGAGGTTATGGAAGACAGTTTCATGCTACAGGTTATACACCATGACTGAGCACAGCAACAAGACACAAGGTAGTTATACGGCATCATAAATATAGAATAAATGCCGTGCTAGAAAAAATGTAGAATAATAAAACAGTGTTTCTCCCACTTATAGTGTTAAAACATTTACATGTGTGACAATCCAATAATTAGATTGAGTCCATAACTCAATTAATATCCTTGAATAATCCATATGAATCAGAGTGACATCCAGTGAAGTGTTCCCAACACCACAGAAGCTAATAGGGTACTCTTACCAGACAAAGCTGATAATTAAGTTTATTGATATGTGAAGATCAAAAGACCACTTCGTGCCTTCACCAAATGATAAAAATATAGTTGGGTACGCTTACCCTACAACGAATAAAACAAAGCCCATATATTGCGTAATCGGGTTCGTCGCCACCAGCAACCATCCAGAAACCGCCACGTGGGCTCAGATGTTTTAGATAACCACCATGAGGAGGGATAGACAAAAAGAACTCCACATAGTGTAAGACCATTAAGATAAAAACAAATTTATTCAAAGTAGTGCACTTACATTAATGTCATAAACATAGGCAGAATCCAAAAGCAATGTGTACACAGGCTGGGCGCAGTAGTTTGAAGCGGACGCCCTCTTATCTGACACGTTTCGTCACAAAGGGACTTCAACTGGGGTAAGGAGTAAGTTATGCGGCATTAGCAAGGTTCATCGAGGCAAAGATTTCAAAGCAGGCTGAAGTTTCAAGATGTGCTGTTGAAGAAATGGGCAACGTTGAGGAAGGTAGATGCAGTGGTTGGCCAAGGAAACTTAAGCAAATGAATCATGATTACTTCCCTTCCACATTGGAAGATGTCCAGCAGTGCCATCAGCACAGAACTGGAGGAAATCAGTGGGACCCAGGTACATCCATCTACTGTCCGGAGAAGTCTGGCCAGAAGTGGTCTTCATGGAAGAATTGTGGCCAAAAAGCCATACCTCTGATGTGGAAACCAGACTAGGTGATTCAACTATGCAGGAAAACATGGGAACTGGGGTTCAGAAAAATGGCAGCAGGTGCTCTGGTCTGATGAGTCAAAATGTGAAATATTTGGCTGTAGCAGGAGGCAGTTTTGTTGGGAAGGGCTGGAGAGCAGTACAATAATGAGTGTCTGCAGACAACTGTGAAGCATGGTGGAAGTTCCTTGCAAGTTTGGGGCTGCATTTTTGTAGATGGAGTTGGAGATTTAGTCAGGATCAATGGTGCCCTCAATGCTGAGAAATACAGGCAGATACTTATCCGTCATGCCATACCATCAGGGAGGCGTGTGATTGGCCATTGACTCATTAAGAACTCTCTTCAGTGTAAAGAAGAGCAAGGAGTCCTGGAAGTGATGGTTTGGCCTCCACAGAGCCCTGATCTCACCATCATGGAGTCTGTCTGGGATGACATGAAGAGACAGAAGGAGGCAGCTGACATCCACAGAAGATCTGTGCTTAGTTTTCCAAGATGTTTGGAATGACCTATCTGCAGAGTTCCTAAAAACAACTATGTGCTAGTCTTCCTAGAATAATTCATGCTGGTTTAAAGGCAAAGGGTAGTCACCCCAAATATTGATTGGATTTGGATTTCCCTTCTGTTCATTTACCTTCCATTTTGTTAATTGATAAAAATAAACTAGTAGCACTTCTATTTCTCAAAGCATTCTTCATTTACAGCATTTTCCACACCCAGCTAAAACTTTTGTACAGTACTGAAGGTCAGGAGCAGAGTATTTTCTACCTTATTGAAGGTCATGTTGGAGGGTGTGATGTCCTGGTGCTGAGTGTAATCAGAAGTGTACAAGGTAGAGAGAAGTTGGAGAGCACAGCATCTTTTATAGAAAGGTTCATATAACTGTAGGTGGGAATAAAGCAATAAGTGTGTTTTTGCTTACCTGAGACATTTCTGCAGTTGGCACCGCAGTTGAGATTCCAGGTCAGACTGACAGATGGGCGTGTCTACAATGGTCACTGAAATAATGAAAATAAGCGAAAAGTATTTTCATTAAAAAAAATAGGATAATTGTTTAGCACACAGTGTTTTTGCAAAATAAATGTTACCCAGTTTACTTTAAAGCTCATCTAAGGCTACCCTGTCCACAGGATGACAGCACTGCATTACAAAACTAACAGCATTGCCATTCCATTCTACCCTCCCAGATAGGCTGCTAGTAAGTATAGGCAAATTTAGTTCTGTCGCTCTTCTATGAAGCAGCATGTGATTGTTTTAGGCTGCTCTGGGCTCAGTGCAGGCTGCGAGTTTAATTGCTTCCTCGTCTTCTGGAGATTTCCAGAATATAGATGGTGGGAGAGTCAAATGAGCAGCCTGAATAGCTATGTAGCTTCAACCAATCCCTGAGGAGGTGTACCCTGATGGTGGTTGGGTGAGTGTATAAATAGTTTGGAACTTGAGAGAACAGTGTTCTTCGCCAGGAGGAAAGGTTCCCAGCCAGAAGGGCTGTCAGCCCTTCATGGCACTTCAGCTGAAGATTCTAGCTGTCACATTGAGGTCCCAGCTGTCCATAGGTGGGGGGGGGGGCAGGTTATCCTAAGAAAGGGGTTTCACCAAGGATTCAGTCTGGAGGCTTCACTGAGGAGCCTGTCTGCCTGAGTCTGGAAGGAGACATCTAAGTCCCAGGGACACTGTGAGTATAGATCTGAGAGGGGGTTCCTAGTTGCTGTTGTGCTGTTGCTGCTGTTAACCCCTGGTGCACTAGTACTAGATTCCATTCACACTTGTGCAACTTCAAAATTGTGCGATTTCAATTGCGACTTTACAGTGCAACTTGATGCAAATTTGGATGAGTGTGACTTTATTGCAACTTTGGCTTTGACAAATGATAACATACATGGTGTGACACAATTCATTTTCCTGCCCCAGTGATGGCTAGGGTTAGGGTTATGGATAGGGTTATAACTAGGGTTGGCGTTATGGCTAGGATTAGGGTTAAGCTAGGGACCAGGTTATAGCTAGGGTCCGGGTTATGACTTGGGTTAGGCTAGGGTTTGGGTTATGGCTAGGGTTAGGCTAGGGTTTGAGTTATGGCTAGGGTTAGGGTTATGGCTAGGGTTAGGGTTTTTGCTAGGGTTAAGCTAGGGTTTGGGTTATGGCTAGAGTTAGGCTAGGGTTAAGGTTATGACTTGGGTTAGGCTAGGGTTTGGTTTATGGCTAAGGTTGGAGCTCATTTCTCTTGCAGAAGGGACACCAGGAACAGAGGTGGATGGACAATTTGCTTGGTAGGGGTTCTCTGCAGAAGGGATGGACTGGGGCAGGGTTCGAAAAGCAGATTGTGATTGTTTGTGCTTTACAAGGTTGCACACAAGTCGCATGTATATCATGAGATTTTTGTGAGACTTTTGAGGGTTTTACATTAAAATCTATGGCCTTCAAGTCGCATGAAAGTCAGACCAAAGTAGTGCAGGAACTAAAGCTGCTACTTTAAGTCACACAGATTTGAACGATACTCATTAGGAAACGTGGGGTGTGACTTGTTATGCGACTTTGGGGTCCAAAGTCACATTTAAGGCTTGCCTGGCCTGGCACATTGCTTACGGTGTCCCAGTGCTGTCCACTTCATGTCCTATTACTCAAGGGACCATTCTGAGTAACTACAAAGGGAAAAGAGTCCTCACATTCCTGTGTAGTGTTCTGGAGTATCACACAGCTCCTGGCACCCTATCCAAATTACTCCGCAATAAACTTTAAAACGGCCACCCCTAGACTGTATATTTCAGCTAAAGGAGTAAAAGTTGCTGTTTGCCTGGCTGCTGCTACACAGAGGGAAAAGAGTCTGAGACACATTTCAGCAGCTCCTGCGGGGGTAGTACCACAAAAGGAATTGGAAATAATAATGGATCTCTAGGGCAGGATCAACAGGTAATAAAACCCTGTTACAGGCAGGACTCAGAGAAAACAAACTGCTGTGTTTATTCTTCTAACTGACTTGATTTTGCCCATATTTCCAATTTACCAAGGAAAACTTTTCTCACATCTTTTTTGCTTGCTCCTTGCCGTTAACACGAGTCTGAAAAAGATATACCGATACATCAGACTTTTCTGTATCTCCGCTCTTCCTTTTAAAAAGAACTAAATTTTCTGCTAACACAGCATGCTTGGTATGATTTGCTGCTTCAATTAAAGTCTCCTTGCAAAGCCTGTCGCACCTTCCTATATTTTCCATTAGAAAGCGGCCAGGCCCGTGGACATTATATAGCAATCATTGTAAATAACCTATAATCTGGTGGTAATTAATGTCAAGCAGCGTTATATGGCGCAACAAACTCAATTCCCTACTAACTAAAAAAAAGTGATATATATCTGTATTTAATGGGAGGTGATAAAAATCGGAGGTGTCGCCCGTGGCGATTTACTGTGCTCCCTGTCTCGGAATGGTCTGGTATTTCTGAATTTAAAAATTTGCTTTTGTAAAGTGTTGTAGGAAAGTTCTGTTCAAGGACTGAGGCTGGATTATTTAAATATATTTCAAAGTTTCACCTATAGACTTAGCTGATCCCTTAAAGTAGGTTTAACCAAATCAGGGTCACCTGGTAATTTGGGTTCGTTGTTCTGCACCTCGACTCTAAGAACAACCTCAGCCCCATTGACCCACTTTGTTCAATGAAAGTTACTGCAAGCACTTATAGGAACACGAGTATAGATACCTTTAACTCAGCTGTGAATTAGCACCATAAAATGGTCTACCAGGGTGACCCCGTGCCATTGGGTAAAATGGTGGTTTAAGATATATTTTGTAGGAAGCAAGCACACTAAATGCACAGGTGTGTGCTGGCTTCATATGAGAGCCAGAGATAGAGCTCGGAGCCCCACCTTCCCAAGGGAGTCAGTGTATGATGGGAGCCATGAAGGTGCTGGTGTGCACCATGGAGTCCGGGTCAGGACAGAGCAAGGTCCGAGCCTGAGAGAGAGTCCATGTGGGACAGAAGAAGCAAGGAAGCTGTACAGAGAGGGTCCAGGAGGGACAGGAGTATAGATAACTTTAACTCGGCTGTGAATTAGCACCAGAAAATGGTGTAGCAGGGTGACTGTAGAAAGCAAGTGCACTAATGGCACAGGTGTGTGCTGGCTTCATGTGAGAGCCAGCGATAGAGCTCAGAGCCCCACCTTCCCAAGGGAGTCAGTATATGATGGGAGCCTAGGGTTGCCACATCATCCCTTTAATCCAGGACACATACTAATTACCCAGGTTCTGTGGCTGATTAAGGTGGTGATTAAACTCAATGGTGCCTTATTTGCATTAAATTTGCCTCAGAACCTGTGTAATTCATATGTGTCCTGGATTAAAGGGATGATGTGGCAACCCTATGGGAGCCGTGAAGGCGCTGGTGTGCACCATGGTGTCCAGGTCAGGACAGAGCAAGACCCGAGCCTGAGAGAGATTCCATGTGGGACAGAAGCAGCAAGGAAGCTATACAGAGAAAGTCTAATAGGGACAAGAGCAGCTAGGAAAGCTGTAATGAAAACACAGATCTGAGGTGCAGCATCTGTGCTTAAACAGTGGGACGTTTTTCATGGTCAAGAGGACCAAAAAGGTATTAATGTTCAGGAGGGACCCGGAAGAGGTAACAGTAAAGCTGCCACAAGAGAGCCAGGAGGCTGAATGTTATGTTTTGCAGTGGGAAGCCATACCTGTGTGAAGTTTTTGATATAACAAAAAGTGGCGCTAAGTAAATGTGTTAATAAAATGAACTTATGTGCCGCTTGACGGGACACAGAAGATTCTTAAAGTGAAGCTATACAGCAAATATGTGACAAACCATATACAGATGTAAAGATAGCAAATATGCAGTCAATAGTCCATTGAGACTATTCAAGCTAAATCAAAAATGTCCAATGTGAAATCAATAAGTGAAAATATGAAAACATTTAAAGTTGCCAGTATAAAGCAGGTAAGCAGTCCGTATAAACTATGGTGATCTTCAATGCAAATAATAATAATTATGGATGTGACTTCAAATACAATCAGGTTGTTGGCAGTAACAAAGACTTCGAAGCAGAAGAAATTGGTGGAACGTTGTAAGAAGAAATCAGGTAAATCCACAAATGGTAAAAATGAAGGTTTACCAGATGTTGTATATATTCAAGCAAGAATATATAGGTTTAAAGATGGGGAGTTTTTGATGCTCGTTTAAATAATAATGGGCAGGAAAGCCCTGAAAACAATATCTGGCATGGCGTAAACTCGCTGTTTTGGCGCTACCATTGAGCTAAGAAACCCTGATGTATCACAATGGATACAAGACTGTTTAGTGGCAAATTAACTCATTGTATTTGTATGGAATAGAACAAATGGTGGTTTGAGCATAAATGAACACACAGAAGGTAGGTTCAGAGTTCGCTAGACAGTATAATCACTATGCCAAAGTCATTTAGAATAGAGTTCTATACAATTTGATTGAGATTAACTCATGAATCAGCAAAGTGAGCATATAAGCATTAACTGCAATGTGAACAATACTATAACTAGTCTAGAGTGGTCTCTGTATAGCAGGACAGTCTTTAGTCCCAACTCTTCAGCTGACTAGCGTTGGGACCCAGTTGTACTGTTGGTCCACAAAAGAATAGTCCCACTCAAGCCTGCAGGCAGGCAAAAGGCTACTAGTTGGATGTATATATGGTCAGTTCCTAAAGGGCTCAGTCCCTCTAGCAGCTAATAGTAAATCCCCACAGTAGCAGTTCACCAGTAGCAGCTCACCAGTCCCAGCGATATTGCATCTCTCCATCCTGTCACACATAAGAAATAGTCACTTTCTGCTCTGCACCCAGGTGAATTTGGCTGTCTGCACCCTGAATTCAGCACTCTGGATTCTACTCTGGCTGATGATATGCAGCAATGGACAGCAAAGTTCACCCTCCAGTCTCCCTCACGGCAAGAGGAAGCTGTGCCTTGTACAGCCCAGGAAAATGCAGCTCTTTCCCCTCCTCCTGGCAAAAGCTCTTGATTACAAGGGAGTATCTCTCCTCTGGACTACAGTTCCCACAGTGCTCAGCAGCTCTCTCCTCTTGCTGATATGATTGTTAGCCAGTTTAGAACAGCAGGTCAGCAGCTACTGCAGACATTGTTTCTCTCACACTCTATTCTTAGCCAAGCACCTGGCTAAACTCATATAAGCTTTAAGATGTTAACAAAAGTTATTTTCAATATTGTAAACCTGCAGTTTTTTTTATTTTATGAAAGTAATATCTAAAGATCCTGCCATAAGGTCCTTGTTCTGGCACTTCCTGTCATATAGTGACAACTGTTTCACAGTTGTGCTGCTGTGCTGTCACCCTATCATGCATGCTCTAGGTTGAAATTAAAAAATTATATATAGTGCTTATATACATTGTGCAGGGGTGGTTCATCGCTTGCACCATCAGGAAGCTGGTCCAGAGCAATGAACGCCAGCCAACACTGGAGCATGTGCATATAGATAGAAAGTGGCTAAAAAATATCAGTTACAAAGTGGCTGTGACAGGAATCACATTGGGTGGGGGGCTTGTGGAACCCACATTGCCTCAGAGAGGTTGAAAGGCTCCTTGTCTAGCTCCCCATGGCCCCTTATGTCTAAGTCACCCTGTGTCTATTAGGGGCACAGGGTGACCTGAGGAGCCCAGGCTGGTTGGTCCTAACCAGATACCCAGTACAACCACATCAGACTCAATTTGGGGTTTCCCCTGATATCCAGGGTTCTATATGTGTGGTTTGTGTTGAAAGAAGAAACGGGCTCCTTCACTTGGGACAGTGATGTTTCTGGACAATATCCCTGAAGAGATATATGAAGATAGTCTACACCTTCCGTCTCAGACCATTGCTAGAGGGTTTTACATGTGTCTCAATAAACGGTTTAATGTTTTAACCTACACTGGATGCTTCGACTAGTGGCTGGGTTATGCAGAGGGACCTTGGATCGGGCTGGTATTGGACAAAGGAAGCATATACGGTGGGCATACTCTTGTTGAGAACAGAGGTCCGTGACAGTGGCCAAACATGACTAGCACTTTGGCCAATACCTGCTGAATGCAAGCCCTTTTGGCACCCTTCTTTTTGGTAAAAGTTGGTCCTTCAATCGACTTTGGTCTGTAGACCCCTTATCCTAAACAGGGGGCTACTATGTCAGTTTCGTTTTTAGCTGGGATGTAGTTTGCTCAGACTGATTGTATAGTTTATCACCTGGTTTTTCACAAGCTTAACTTGGCTTGTGATTTCTCACCGTCGCCAGTAGATGTCACTGGTATCACTGGTCACAGTATAAGATTTTACAAACAAAACTAATTTGTAAATATTTATATTTCCTTCAGCCAATCCAGTAGGAGGTTTATGCCACTGTTGCATGTTGGGGGAGGACATAAATATAGGAGACAGGCCGTGTGCTCTCTCTCTCTCTTTCCCTGTGCTGAGGCCTAGGGAGGTGCTGCTGGATGGAGCTCTGCTGTTATGCCCAATAGCCTGTTTTGGAGCCTAACGTATGCTGAAGTGGTCCTGAAGCTGTCTTGCCTGGTCTAGAGGAAGCTGTGCCAAGGAGGGGGCCCCTGGCTAAAGGGAACCAGGAAGAAGGCTGGTCTCTCAGAAAAGCCTGCTGACACACTGAAATTTGGGAAGGTGCTTACAGTGTTGCCGGGTAGCCTTATAAGGTTCTGAACATTGGATCTGGAGAGTCTGCAAGTGATTTACTACGGTATCTGGGATCCCTAGCCCACACCTCCTGAACTGCTCTACAAGAAAACTTTAAAGACAAAAGTGACTGGCGCCCAACATCCTTTCTCGGTCCCCCTATTTTAGCCATGGACTTAACCCTGGGTGGAATGCTTGCATGCCCCTGAGTTCTGGAGGTGCTATCCTGCCTTTGGGGCGTCAGATGGTCGCTATATGTCAAAGGAGCTGACTGAAGAATTCTCAGCAGAACCATACCTCCCAACTTTTGAACTTGACAATGAGGGACACTTTAAAGATCCAGCACCATGCTGAGAAGCGGGCGTAGCCAGTAAAAAAGATTGTGGCCATTTAGTTGTGGTTTAAGAGGTGTGGTCAAATCATATTGGAAATCGCAGGATGGGGTGGGAGGGTGAACAGGGAAATCGCAGGATGGGGTGGGAAGGTGGACAGGAAAATTGCAGGATGGGGTGGGAAGGCGGACAGGGAAATCGCAATATGGGGTAGGGAGGTGGACAGGGAGATCGCAGGATGGGATGGGGAGGTGGACAGTGAGGTCACAGGATGGGGTGAGAAGGTGGACAGGGAGATCGCAGGATGGGGTGGGAAGGTGGACAGGGAAATCGCAGGATGGGATGGGAAGGTGGACAGGGAAATCGCAGGATGGGATGAGAAGGTGGACAGGGAGATCGCA
>BLSH010331606.1:475884-486831 GCA_018402905.1 Glandirana rugosa | reverse complement strand
CAGGACCTAATTTCCCTACTACACCGTTGAGATCGCCCGTGTGAGGAGTCCTCACGCCGTCGCGCGCGTGTGGGGGATCGCCGGCAAGCGTCTAGCGGCAGAAAAACGCCGCTAAGCGCGTGTCGTTGGGCTGACGGCTGCACTTTTGTGTCGTCCGCCAGTCCTTCACCAATTGGCGAACGGTTGGCGACTAGCCGTAAACTGCCGCTGTTCCACCGAGATAACGCGCTTAGCGGCAGTATACTGCCTCCGACGCTCTAGCTCGGATCACTCGCGCGCGCGCGGCGGCCTCCGCCCGGGGGGGGGGGGCATCGCGGGTAGCTGGCGGAGATCGACTCCGCCGCACCCGCTCCCTGGCCCTCCCCGGACACAGTGAGCACGCGGGCGCGCCTCCGGCGGCGCGCGCGCGCTCACTAGGCTCGATCTCGCAGCCTCCGTCATATGACGGCGATTCGCGCAATAGAGCCACCTTGTCGCCGTCAAATGCCGATCAGCGGTTGGCAAGCGGTTAACCACTTCCTGACCGCCTGCTGTGTTTTCACGTCGGCAGTCGGGTTGCTGTGCGCGAATCGCCGCAAAAAGACGGCGATCTGCGAACGGCCGCTAGGGGGTGTGCGCGCGCTGCCGCACTCCTGAGGAGTGTGCCCGCTAGAGTTGCCACATCATCCCTTTAATCCAGGACGCATATTAATTAGACAGGTTCTGTGGCCGATTAAAGTGGTAATTAAACTCACTTGGTGCCTTATCTGCATTAAATTAGCCTCAGAACAACCTGTGCAATTCATATGTGTCCTGGATTAAAGGGATGATGTGGCAACCATAGTGCCCGCTGCTCGGGTGGACCCGATGTCCGCCAGCGAGCCGCGATGAGCGGCCACAGGCAAAGAACGGGGAACCTCCGATGTAAACACGGCGGTTCCCCGCTCTGTTAGTGCAGGCATGGGAGATCTACTGATTTCTGTCACTGGGATCAGTTAGATCTCTCATGCCCATGCTAGCCCAGCTCCCCCCCCCCCACAGTAAGAACACCCAGGGAACACAGTTACCCCCTAGATCTCCCCCCGCAGGTTAACCCCTTCCCTGCCAATGACATTTATACAGTAATCAGTGGACATTTAAATTTCTGATCGCTGAATAAATGTCATTGGTCCCAAAAAAGTGTCAAAAATGTCCGACATGTCCGCTGCAATATCGCAGTACCGCTAAAAATCGCAGATCACCGCCATTACTAGTAAAAAATAAAAATACCCCCAGAAATGAATTCTCATCATCCGTAAACGCGGCCACTTTTGCGCAAACCAATCAATAAACACCAATTGTGATTTTTTTTATCACAAATATGAGGAAGAATATAAATTGGCCAAAACCGGTGAAAAAAAATGTTTTTTTATATTTTTTTTTTATTTGAATTTTAGCAAAAAATAAGAATTTTTTTTTTTTTTTTGCAAAATGGTTGCTCTTTTTTTGTTTATAGCGGTGATCAGAAATGATGCAGAGGCGATCAAATACCAGCAAAAGAAAGCTCTATTTGTGGGAAAAAAGGACGCAAATGTTGTTTGGGTGCAACGTCGCACGACCGTGCAATTGTCAGTTAAAGCGACGCAGTGCCGAATCGCAAAAAGTGCTCTGGTCCTAAAGCTGGAAAACCTTCAGGTTGGAAAGTGGTTAATCTCAGTATAAATACAGCTGTTCTGTGAAGACCACATCGGTTTGTTAGAGAACCTTAGTGAACAAACAGCATCATGAAGGCCAAGGAACACACCAGACAGGTCAGGGATAAAGTTGTGGAGAAGCTTAAAGCAGGGTTAGGACTACATAGTTACATAGTAGGCGATAATCATTTCCCATATTCCTGTATGTTGTGTTCACTAAGATGCAAGTCCAAGAGTCTTTTAAAAATATCAATACTCCCCGCTGACACCACCAATTGTGGAAGAGAGTTCCACATTCTTATTGCCTTGACAGTGAAAAACCCCCTACGCAGCTTTAGGTTAAACCGCTTCTCCTCCAATCTCATTGTGTGACCTCGTGACACTCCTTGAGACTGAATAGTTTTTTTCTATGCTGGAATCACCATTGAGGTGTTTGTATATGTAGCCATCGCTCCCCTGGCATGGGGACATTTGTGTCTTTTGAATACTATGGAGAGTTTTCCCCTAGTGTTGAGCCTGTTAAGAAGAGATGGAACTGTGTGAGAGTGAAGCCTTGTGGAACTTGTAGTGTGGCAGAGGGAAATGTCATCAGACTCTACTGTGGAGGGACTCCATTTCCCATCGGGCTGTGCTGCACTGGAAGGCTCCTGGGAGAAACAGTGCCTTCTGGGAGAACTTATTAAAGTCAAGGGAGGGGCTTGAAACTGCCTCTTTGGACGGCATGATAAATCAGCAAGGACCTTGTGTGCCTCTACAGCAGGATCGCCTTCTGCAGTCTACACACAGATCCAGCGGGCTGTATTTCTACAGTGTTCCAGCAAGCTGCTGTGCTACAGTGTTCCAGCGGATAATCTGCAGAGCCAGCTTACTACCATCTGAGTCTGTTCCAGGTGCAGCAGCAGCGATCGATCAGGGAGAGCTGCAAGGAGTGCAGTGAAGGCCGTTTTCCAGGAGCATAGAGCAGGAGTGTTTCATCAGTTCCAGCGTCGTCATCATCATCTGAGCAGCCAGACCGCCTGTCTGCAGTCATCTGTCCGGTTGGGTGAGCAGGCTCAGGCCCATCCATAAGAGTACTGTTTTGTCCCCGCAGTCCTTCTTTAAAGAAATATCCTAGTCACCCAAGTAATATTATCTCATTGAGGATACTGGATTACAGTTACTAAGTGCACTGGATTGCTGCTAGTTGTCAGCTCATTCTAAAAGTCAGTGATCACTGGGAAGGTTTTGTTCTCAATTCAGTGAAGTTGTTAACCTATTTTTGTGCCTCATCCTAAGTATTAGTGGACACAGTTGCTTTTAGGTGTCTAACTTCCAAATAACATAGTCGGCAGAAGATATACTGAACTCTTGCTTAAGGAATTGCTACAACTACAGCTACTCTTTCCCCACTTAACAAGACTGTTCTATTGGGTACCATTATACTCCAATAAGAACTCTCTGAATTAGAGCAGAAGAATTTAGATAAATAACTACTACTGTTTATCATAAGTTGTACCAGTTTTAGATGAATTGCCATAGAGTGGTACTGAATTGCTTGCTTTCCATTGAGTGGTATCAATTTACCTTTGGCTCTCCAACTTCTATAGCCTAATCATTATCTGATACTGATTCACTCTAAGTAGTATATCGTTATAGTACCCACAACTGAGCAATTTAGTATTTTGATTAAGCTCAATCTGACTCATTATAGTTACTGGTGAATAGCAGGGAGTGGTGATTACACTTTGATCTGGCCGCCCCGTCTATTCATTGAGGTTTTTAGAGCTAATTGATGTATTGAGCTTTTATAAGTCTGTAATTTAAAATTACTTGTTGATTCTTGCCTTTGAGATGCAACCTTCATTATTCAGAAGTCTCATTTTACACACAAAGAAAGACTTAAGTACATATTTCAAACTCAAACCTTGGTGTGGTCTCCATTATTAAAGGGTGCTGAACTTAATAAAAAGGTAGTGACATGAGTGAATCCAGAGTGTTAGGGGTGGTGGAGGACTCTCAAAGTGGGAAGGCCAAGGGGGAATGGAATTTTCAAGCAACCCCCAAGGGGGCAGCGCTACATATATCGCTATCATGCCCCCTCTCAAGCGTCTCTTCTCCAGCGAGAATACATTAAGTGCTTGTAGTTGTTCCTCATATTTGAGGTCCTCCAAACCCCTTAATAATGTTGTTGCCCTTCTTTGGACTCTCTCCAGTTCCAGCACATCCCTTCTGAGGACTGGTGACAAGAAATGGATGGAATACTCCAGATGTGGCCGAACCAGAGTTTTATAAAGTGGTAGGATTATAGTTTTATCCCTGGAGTATATCATCTTTTTTATGCATGCTAATATTCTGTTGGCTTTGGTAGCTGCAGCTTGACATTGCATGCTATTGCTCAATCTGTTATCTACTATGACCCCCATATCTTTCTCCATCCTTGATTCCCCCAGTAGTTCTCCACCTAGTGAGTAGTTTGCTTTTGTGTTTTTAGCCCCCAAGTGCATTACCTTACATTTATCCACATTAAACCTCCACATTTTTTTCTCCGGTTCCCTGTCATCCCTAGAGGATGCTTTTTCTCTATGTATTATGGTGTTACGTTTACTGGATATGATACATTGTCAATATACTTACTTGGTGTTTTGTTTATTTTTAGTTTTTTTTAGGGGGGCTGGACTGTGGCCATCAGGAGTACAAAATATCCCAGCATCAGTGAGAGTAAACAATCCCCCATCGTTGGTGTCATTTGGAGGAATTGTGCCACATCATTGGTATCATTGGACCCCATTGTTGGTGCCATTTGGGAGGAACTGTGCCCCATTGTTAATGCCATTGGGAGGAGCTGTACCCCATCCTTAATGCCATTGGGATTAACTGTGCCCCATCGTTAATGCCATTGGGAGGAACTGTGCTCCATCGTTAATGCCATTGGGAGGAACTGTGCTCCATCGTTAATGCCATTGGGAGGAACTGTGCTCCATCGTTAATGCCATTGGGAGGAACTTTGCCCCATCGTTAATGCCATTGGGAGGAACTGTGCTCCATCGTTAATGCCATTGGGAGGAACTGTGCTCTATCGTTAATGCCATTGGGAGGAACTTTGCCCCATTGTTAATGCCATTGGGAGGAACTGTGCTCCATCGTTAATGCCATTGGGAGGAACTTTGCCCCATCGTTAATGCCATTGGGAGGAGCTGTGCCCCATCGTTAATGCCATTGGGAGGAACTGTGCCCCATCGTTATTGCCATTGGGAGGAAATGTGCCCCATCGTTAATGCCATTGGGAGGAACTGTGCCCCATCGTTAATGCCATTGGGAGGAGCTGTGCCCCATCGTTAATGCCATTGGGAGGAACTGTGCCCTATCGTTAATGCCATTGGGAGGAACTGTGCCCCATTGCTAATGCCATTGGGAGGAACTGTGCCCCATCGTTAATGTCATTGGGAGGAACTGTGCCCCATCATTAATGCCATTGGGAGGAACTGTGCCCCATCATTAATGCCATTGGGAGGAACTCTACCCCATTGTTAATGCCATTGGGAGGAACTGTGTACCCATTGTTGATGTCATTGGTAGGAATTGTGCCCCATCATGCTGTCAGCGGGAGTAATTGTGCCCCATCATTGGTATCATTGGGCCTGCAAAACGCGTAGACCCTATTACAGCGACTATCTTGAACCCTATATTGGGTATCCATGAATTGGTCATTAATTATGATCTCAAAAATTCAAGAATAAATTATTTTAACATATGCCTTCATTGTTTTTAATGTTTGTATAAAAAAATAATGGTATGTTTTAATTTTGTCTAGTTTACTGTTGGAGGTATATGCAAAGTCCCATTATTATGTTCTTTGTGATTTTCTGATAAATATATGGGGATGATGCCTCCTCTGGTAATTTCTGTATAATATGAGAAGCACCACATATATGTTTGATTTAATCTGTCTATAGGAGAATAGTCCAGCAGCCTGTCCAGAAGTGCTGCAAGGGCAGACAGCCATCTGAAGCTTGCAGATCAGTACCCTCTCAGCTCACTATTCCCACAGGGGAAAAAAAAAAGACAGTCGCCTCAGGGCTCCGGACTATTTAACAACAGCCCAGCCACCATCATGGCACACCTCCCCAGAGATTGGCCAGGCCCTGATAAATATTCAGACAGGTTATCTGAATTCTCACTCCCTAAGCTCTAGAAATTTCTTCTAGAGGCAGGGGGAAGCAATCAAACTCCCAGCCTGTGAAATCCCGAATAGACCAGAGCAAACAATCACTGCTCCTCTGATTACAGAGCAAGCCAAAAATGAAATGTACCTGCCAACCTAACTAGGAGGGTGCTACATCAATATAACACGAGGCTACAGAACAAAGAATGCCTGAGGAGCCCTTCCTTTGGAGAAGGAAGAAGACTATAGGGTCACCCTAAGTCCTTGCAGTTTTTCCAGCTGGCTACCACTACTACAAAAAGCTTGTAGGCAGGTGCAGTTTTCTTGTCTGCCACCAGATGGCTCTGTTCCCATTATGGTATGGTAAGGAAACGTTGTACTTAGGTGTTAGGCCCCCTTTCAGAAAAGTCCCTCCTGTGGTGATGCCATGGTTGTAGTTAGTGCCCATATACTGTAAATTCTAGCTATAGGAAGAGCTTAGTGGTAGTCAGGGCTTGGGAGCCAAACACCCAGAAGCTGCTAAGATGTAGCCCCCTACAGAGCTGAACTAATGGACCACAGTGCCAGGTGAGGAACAGATGCAGTCACCCCGTCTCCCCCCGACGCTTCTTGCAGCGGGGTGGCCAGGCCAGGCCAGAGTCCTCTGATGCGAGTAGTGGTGAAGCCTGGGAATGAGTGTTCCATCTGGAAGCATGGACGGTTGAGCAGAGCTATGGGAGGAACATTGGGAAGAGACTGGTATACTAATGAGAGCACCTTGTTCCTACTTGGTGATGCAAGTGAAATGCTGTGGACTTAGTATACATAGGGAAGTAGTCTCAAATATAAGGTGCAGAACACAAGAGAATTGGGTTCAGGATGGAGAGCGGGGGACTGGTAAGTATGTTATATTTACCGTCCCTTCCTTTCCTGAATGAACACAGTGAGTGATCAATAACAATCACTCACTCTGTTCATTCATAACTGAAGCGCATTAAATGTATAAACAATGCTTCAGTTTGTGAATGAACAGGAAGCCTCTCAATACAGAGTACTTCCCATTCATTCACTATCTAGTGCAGCTGAAGCTGCAGAGAAGGGAATCTCTGTCCTCAGTAGACATGTGCAATTTGTTTTGTTACAAATTCGTTTATGGGCGAAATTCGGCATATGCGAAAGACTCTTTTGACGAATGGATACGAAAACAAATTTTCAGAAAGAACAAAATTCCGAAAGAACAAAAATCCGAAAAAACGAAAATCCAAAAGAACGAACAATGATTCAACCTATGAGTTTAACGAATCAATTACATTCGGATAATTTTGCATTTACTACATTTACTACTCCATTTTTACATTGTAGCAAAGTGTCATTTCTTCAGTGTTGTCACATGAAAAGATAGAATAAAAGATTTACAAAAATGTGAGGGGTGTACTTACTTTTGTGAGATACTGTAATTAAGGGTTTTCTCACACTTTGGTCTCTGACGAGCGATCAGCATTCATATTGCTCTTCAGAGAACATTTGACAGATGGTAAGGAGGTGTTGTATCGCCTCCTCATTGCCTGCTTTAACTGTTTCAAACTCCCACACTAGCGTACTGCAACCGTGTGCAGTGAATGCAGTTGCAGGGAGCTTGAAGAGCAGCGCCATTCACTTGAATAGGTCGCGTTCGGGGGGGGGGGGGTTTATAATTTATGATGCTGCTATGAAGCAAGGCATTGTAGTTGCAGCATGTGTACCCCCCCAGGTGCTGCCACTGCAGCACACTGGACTTTTTTCTGCTGCACCTAGAGACATTTGGTGTTTTTTTCTCCTATCTCTAAATGCCCATGCCTACATATATAGCGGTTTAAAGGCCATAAAAAAACCCAGTGTGTCCAGGAGCAGCAGAGTTTTGGCAGAAAAAACTTTGACGACCCAAAATGCACGTGCCTGAGCGTTTAACCATTTCCCACCAGCCCACCACCGGGGGGGGGGGGAGCTTTGTCATCCTGATTGGATGTTATATGGCACCCTATCAAGAAGCGCTGAGTGCATGGCCACAGGGCCGCTCAGTGGTGCAGTCCAATGACTGATCAGAGAACCAGCTTGCTGCCGGTACCATGTGACCGGCATGACGAATCACAGCAGGTCACATGACAATTGTGCACAATGGATGTCTTCCTTTCATGCCATCCATTGCATACAATTGTGTTGCTAGCTGTGATTGGTCAATTGGATCACATGGTACAGACTGGGCCGAATCACAGACCATCTGTACTAATGACCAATCACAGTTAATCACAACAAAACAAACTGAATGATTCGGTTTCATTCAGTAAAATGCTTGCTTATAGCAATGTAATTCACTGCTATAAGCAATCCTAATGTGTAAAAAAAAATAAAAATCCTGATCACTTCTCCAGAGTAGTACAGCATTACTATGGTAACATTATATTGCTGTGGTCACAGTGTGTAAAAAAAAAAAAAAAGAAATCCTAAAAAAATTTTTAAAAATATAATTTAAAAATAATACTTTTTTTTTTCTTACTGTCACGAGTCAGTGCCCCTGATCCCGGCAACACCATTTATACAATGACGCTGCGCTGCTCTGGTGACAGCATGTAATAAAAAAAAAAAAAAAAAAAGTGTGAATTTTTTTTTTAACCACTTCAGCCCCGGAAGGATTTCACACTTTAAGACCAGAGCAATTTTTGCAATTCGACACTGCATCGCTTTAACTGACAATTGCGCGGTCGTGCGACGTTGCACCCAAACAAAATTTGCATCCTTTTTTTCCCACAGATAGAGCTTTCTTTTGGTGGTATTTGATCACCGCTGCGTCATTTCTGATCGCCGCTATAAACAAAAGAAGAGCAACCATTTTGCAAAAAAACCCAAATTTCTTACTTTTTGCTAAAATACAAATCCAAAAAAAAAATATATAAAAAAACATTTTTTTTCATCAGTTTTGGCCGATTTATATTCTTCCTCATATTTGTGATAGAAAAAATCGCAATCGGCGTTTATTGATTGGTTTGCGCAAAAGTTGCCGTGTTTACGAATGATGAGAATTAATTTGTGGGGTTTTTATTTTTTTTTTATTTTTTACTAGTAATGGCGGAGATCTGTGATTTTTAGCGGTACTGCGATATTGCGGCGGACATGTCGGACCATTTTGACACTTTTTTGGGACCATTGGCATTTATGTAAATGCCATTGGCAGTGAAGGGGTTAACCTGGGGGGGCGCTCTATGGGTTAACTGTGTTCCCTCAGTGTGTTCTAACTGTATTAGTGTTTGACTGGCAGGGGAAGGGGCGTGATCACGGCTTCCATATAGAAAAAGGCTGTGATCACAGCCCTTCCCCCTCTCACAGAACGGAGATCCGTGTTTACATGCACGGATCTCCGTTCTTTCACTGCGGGAGGGGCATCGTGGGTAGCCGGCGGAGATCGAGTCCGCCCTACCCGCTCCCTGCCCCTCCCCCCAAATACAGTGAGCGCGCAAGCGCGCCTCCGGCGGCGCGCGCACGCTCACAGTACACGATCTCGCAGCCGCCGTCATATGACGGCGGTTTGCGATATCGAGCCACCTTGTCGCCGTCAACCTGCGGTTGGCGGTCGGCAAGTGGTTAATTTCTTAATTTTCCAAAAAAAAAATGCAGAAAATTAGAACTTACCTTGGACAGTCTATTTTCCAAAAAAGGGGTCATTTGGGGGGTATTTGTACTTTCCTGGCATTTTCAGGCCTCAGGAAATGAGATAGGTCATCAGTACATCAGGATTGATCAATTTTCAGATATAAATTATATTACCAAAAGTATTGGGACACCTGCCTTTGCACGCACATGAATTTTAATGGCATCCCAGTCTTAGTCTGTAGGGTTCAACATTGAGTCGGCCCTCCCTTTGCAGCTATAACAGCTTCAACTCTTCTGGAAAGGCTGTCCACAAGGTTTAGGAGTGTCTATGGGAATGTTTGACCATTCTTCCAGAAGCGCAATTTTGAGGTCAGGCACTGATGTTGGATGAGAAGGCCTGGCTCGCAGTCTCCGCTCTAATTCATCCCAAAGGTGTTCTATAGGGTTGAGGTCAGGACTCTGTGCAGTCCAGTCAAGTTCCTCCATCCCAGACTCGCTCATCCATGTCTTTATGGACCTTGCTTTGTGCAGTGGTGCGCAGTCATGTTGGAACAGAAAGGGGCCATCCCCAAACTCTTCCCACAAAGCTGGAAGCATGAAATTGTCTAAAATGTCTTGGCATGCTGATGTCTTAAGGCCAGTCAAGATCCTCCACCCCAAACTCGCTCATCCATGTCTTTATGGACCTTGCGTTGGTAATGATCATTCATGGTCATCATAGGGAATAAAAAAGGCCCCTGTAATGCTTTACATGTGCTCACCTCTCTGTATAGTAGATGATTTGATGGAAGTCACACATCACAGTGGAGTCCAAGGACAGCAGTACCCGCCCCCCGAGGCTCCTGGCGCCGGCAGACAGCACTCCTGCCAAGCCCAGGTCAGACGAGACCACCCCACCACCAGATACAGTCCGGCACTGGCAGGGAGGCGGGAAATGGGGGGCAAGGAATAACCTGTGGGGTGGCAATTGCCCCCTGTAGCGACTGGTCCCTTCTGCCTGGGGGCGGCGCTGCCCTCCTGAAATATGCTGACCAAGGCAAACGTCTTTTTTGCCTCGTGGCAGACACGTGCCTGGACAGGACTCAAGAGCAGTACATTGTTTGTAAAAAAAATACATGATAATGATCAGGGAAACAAAAAGCAAAGTTATTTTTCACATGGAAAATATGCGACAAAACTATGTGAAAAATCACATTCTCTGCACAGAGCGGCTCGGTGAATAGACGCCAACGTCACAGATGGTATGCACCGCAATGTAAACCTCAATAGAACACAATGCAGCCAACATGGCGTATCAAACATAAAAGAGAAAGATCTTATTCAACTGCAACTGAAAGATGATATTAAAAGGGAATAAGTCGTGTAACTTCATAACGGCGGACAAACACAGGACAGGTCCGTGCACAGACGGTGCTCCGTTTTTTCTGCAAACGGAACCAGTCGTATAAAGTCCTCCCGTCGCGGCGGGGGTCCGTCTTCCCTGGTCAGCGATGTCCCCCGTTAACGGTGGGGTGTCCAATAAGGAACGGGGGGTAAAGGGCGGAGGGACGG
>BLSH010331606.1:460733-475452 GCA_018402905.1 Glandirana rugosa | reverse complement strand
AAAAAGAACGACCAGAAACCCAGGGAAAAGACCAGCAAGAAAAAATGCACCAGGGACCCAAAGACCAGCAAGAAAAAATGCACCAGGGACCCAAAGACCAGCAAGAAAAAATGCACCAGGGACCCAAAGACCAGCAAAGAACCGGCTCGGGGGAGGACGGTGCTGGATACCTGGACAGGTATATATCCTTACATTAAAAGTCAGCAGTTACAGTTTTTGTAGTTGCTGAATTTTATTTATTTTTTTTCCACAGACTGAAGAACCCCTTCAACCACTCGCCGACCGTACTATAGACGAATGACAACTACAGCATGGTCGTGCAGTTTTGGAAGGGCGTCTATTGATGTCCTCACAGAATCGTTCCCCCGTGCGCCCACTGGGGTGTGTAACCGGCACTCTGT
Source organism: Glandirana rugosa (assembly GCA_018402905.1). NCBI lineage: Eukaryota > Metazoa > Chordata > Amphibia > Anura > Ranidae > Glandirana > Glandirana rugosa. The sequence goes on along the minus strand of BLSH010331606.1, from coordinate 475,051 downwards.
GATCGCTGATCACAGATTGAGATAAAAAGTCAATCACAGCAGCTCTTTACTACTGTATGTGATCAGCTGTGTCAAATCACAGCTGATCGCAATGTAAACGCACTTGCAGGTTATCTGCATTCCTTTCCTCCCATTGTCACAGGCTGAGGAGAGGAGAGAGTCGGAAACCAGCAAGTGTGAAAGGGGACATCTACACTGATAATCAGGGCACTAATCATCAGTGTCCTGGTTATCAGTGCAGCCCCAAAAGTGCCCATCAGTGCTGCCTATCAGTGCTGCCAACCTGTGCACATCAGTGTTGTCAATCAGTGCCCATCAGTGCTCCCTATCAGTGCCCATCAGTTTCACCTATCAGTGCCCATCAGTGCTGCGTATCAATGTCCATCAGTGCCGTCTATTAGTGCCCTTCAGTTAGGGTTGCCACCTGTCCGGGATTCACCCGGACAGTCTGGGTTTGAAATTATGTATCTTGGTTTCAGTCTGCTGTGGCTCTCCAAGTAACTGAGATGCAGATGCTGTATTACTACTCTCCTTGAGGCACTCAAAGATGTCCCAGGTCTTTTTTAATCCTATAATGTATACTATGAAAAAATGTGCCAAAGTGTTCGGTATTGGCTTGAAGAAAAGGTGGCAACCCTACCTTCAGTGCTGCCAATTAGTGTCCATCAGTGCCACCTATCAGTGCCCATCATTGCAGCCTATCAGTGCCCATCAGTGCAGCCTCATCAGCACACATCAGTGAAGGAGAAAAATTGCCTGTTTGCAAAATTTTATAACAGAAACTAAGAAAATTGTTTTTTTTTTTTGTTTTACCCAGCAGCGATTAAACACCACCGAAAGAAAGCTCTATTTGTGTGATAAAATGATAAAAATGTCATATGGGTACAGTGTTGTATGACAGCGCAATTGATATTCACAGTGTGACAGCGCTAAAAGCTGAAAACTGGCCTGGGAAGGAAGGGGGTGAAAGTGCCTGGTAAGCAAGTGGTCAAAGAGTTAGATCACCTTTACCAAAAAAACCTGCCTATGCAGCTAAGGGGCGCCTGTGAAAAACAACAAAATGTGCAGCTTTAACTAACGATGGATAACGAGATTGCTATAGGTATAGACTTTTTACGTACTACTGGAAGCATGACTTACAAACAACCACAGGTGACATCATCCTATCCTGCCTTGTTGCTAGGATGTTGTTAAGACACTCCTAGAAGTTACTGCTCACCCCCATCATCACAGGAGTGAGCTCTCTAACCCCCGCACATGTGTAGTCCACTATCTGCTCTTGGCCATCCTGGTTGTCAGGCAGTGGGACAGAGAATTCCAGACCTGCACTGTGATTGCTTGCTTCCGCCTTGTATCTTTCATGTCTGGACAGACGTCTTCTAGATCCTGAATTGTTCCCTGTAGCAGGAGGTGCTTTATTTAAACATCATCAAACTGTGTCTCAGTGCTTGGGATGGGGTTTTCCTGCTGACCAAGTACACCTGTATCTTTGCTTGTTCTGGTTATTGATCGTTTCCACGTTTAACAGATATCTCTGCTGCCTGCACTGATTTTGCTACATTTAATGGATATTTCTTCAGTCTGTTGCCTGCCATGATCTTTGCTACGTTTTAATGGATACTTCTTCTGTCTGCTGCCTGCCCTGATCTTTGCTACATTTAATGGATACTTCTCCTGTCTGCTGCCTGCCCTGATCTTTTCTATGTCTAATGGATACTTCTGTCTGCTGCCTGCTCTGATCTTTGCTACATTTAATTGATACTTCTCATGTCTGCTGCCTGCCCTGATCTTTGCTACATTTAATTGATACTTCTCCTGTCTGCTGCCTGCCCTGATCTTTACTATGTTTGATGGATACTTCTCCTGTCTGCTGCCCGCCCTGATCTTTGCTATGTTTAATGGATACTTCTCCTGTCTGCTGCCTGCCCTGATCTTTGCTACGTTTAATGGATACTTCTCCTGTCTGCTGCCCTGATCTTTGCTACATTTAATGGATACTTCTTCTGTCTGCTGCCCTGATCTTTGCTACATTTAATGGATACTTTTTCTGTCTGCTGCCTGCCCTGATCTTTGCTACGTTTATTGGATACTTCTTATGTCTGCTGCCTGCCCTAATCTTTGCTACGTTTAAGTGGAGTACACACTATAAGAAAAGCGCATGAATGATCGTCTGATTTTCCTTGTTGTTTCACAGCAAATCGAAACTGATGAAGAAAATTTTGTCTGAAAATTTTCATACGACAAAGGCTTTTTTTAATCTTCTTAAATCCTGATCTTAACTATGTTTAATGAATATGTCTCCTGTCTGCTGCCTGCCCTAATCTTTGCTATGTTTAATGGATACTTCTCATGTCTGCCAACCACCTTATCTTTGCTACATTTAATGGATACTTCTCCTGTCTGCTGCCTGTCTTGATCTTTGCTATGTTTAATGGATACTTCATGTCTGCTGCCGACCCTGACTTTTGCTAAATCCATATCAATATACGTATATATATATATATATATATATATATATACACACACAGTATATATATATATATATATATATATATATATATATATATATATATGCAGTATATACACTATATTACTAAATGAATTAGAGCAGAGACTACGAGTAAGGCCTTCCTTGTCGGCCTGACCTCACTAACGCGCTTCTGAAAGAATGGTCAAACATTCCCATAGACACTCCTAAACCTTGTGGACAGCCTTCCCAGAAGAGTTGAAGCTGTTATAGCTGCAAAGCGTGGGCCAACAATATTGAACCCTACGGACTAAGACTGGGATGCCAGTAAAGTTCATGTGCTTGTAAAGGCAGGCGGCCCAATACTTTTGGTAATATAGTGTATATACTAATACCATAATACTGGATGATGACAATATTACAAATGTAGCCCAGGCCCTGACCTCTGAAAAGCCAATGACCTTCAGGGCCAGGAAGAGCTGACATCCATCCTCACAGTGTGGGTCACTAGGCATAGTGGGTATAGTGCAGCGTAGAGTAAGTTTGGCGCCAGACACTTTGAAAATGTAGAAAGAGATTTATTTTCTCTTAATAACTGGGGAGAGAGGGTTAGGGCTAGGACACCCTTTGAGCTGGTGCAACTGCACTTAGCAGACTCAGAGACATCAAATAGGACAGTATGATAGCTACACAGTTCTGAAGGCTATAGAATTGAATGACAATGTCTGTAACTGAATGGAGCCATCTCCTTTGACGTCTGAACTTATAACTTGAATTCAACTAAGCTTTGAAATATACCAAGCTTGGCATCCCCGCTGTGTAGACTTGGTCTCCATCTCACAGCTCACAGCATCCCACTGCAGCTTTCTCAATAAGAGCTCCCTGTCTCTTAGTAGATTCTTCAGATTCATACTGCCAGTGTGTCCCTTGAGCTCCACACAGCCAACCGCTGTATCTTCCAAGTGTCACCCACGCTAACCTGCTGGGTCCCTTACTCAACTTCTCAACTCACCTGCTGAACTTTCTTGCAAGCGTCACCCCCGCTATCCTGCTGGGTCCCTAGCTTGACTCCGCTGAGATTTTCCCACTTCTTCACCGTCCCCGGCTGACAAAACTGGCTGCTCTGGTACTCTCTCAGTCTTCACACTCTGGTCTCTGATAACAGGAGTGTTGTACTTTAGTGGCGACTGTTCCCCTTCACCTCTGGCCCTGGTTCACGCTTTGTCTCTGGTGACAGGAATGGTTGTCCCTTGCTGGCGACTGTGTTCCTTCACACTTCACTTCTGACAAAGAGGGGTTCCCTGTCCGGTAGAACCTGTATAACTTGGTCAGGCTTCCTTGAATCAAGTCCCAAACTCTGCTGTTCCTTTCTGTCCTGTGTAGGCCTCAGACTGCCTAGCAACCAGGAACGCCCTGATAGGCCTCAGGCTTCTGGCCTAGCAGCCGGGAGCTTGTGACACACGTTGTCACGTACCTGGTGATGGAGTCTGATTGTGCAGAGGGCAACCTCTCTTACGATCCTGGTTCGGGAACCCCTGGTAGAGCAGACAGGGGATTCCGGAGCACAGGGGGCACGAGGGCTGGTGCGGATGCCGGTGGTGTTGTGAGGATCCTCCAGGAGCTCGTGCAGACAGAAGAGTGGTGATGCAGGCCGGGTCGTTAACAGGCTGGCTGGTGCGGTGCAAGGGAGCAGGCAAATGGGTCGTCAGGTGCAGGCAGGGTCGTTAACAGGCTGGCTGGTGCAGTACAAGGGAGCAGGCAAATGGGTTGTCAGGTGCAGGCAGGGTCATTAACAGGCTGGCTGGTGCGGTACAAGGGGGTCAGGCAGAAGCGTGGTCATAAACAGGCAGAGGGTCGGTACAGGCAGAGTTCAATCAAGGTCGGGCAAGCTGGGTCACAGATACAGGAAGTCTTTAGCAAACAGATCACGGGAACACACTGGAACGCTGTAGAACGGACAGCATTTGCTACAGGAAGCAGGAAGTTTAAATAGAGCTGCTGCTCCAGGAAATAGAGGAAAGCACAACCAAATGCATTAACCCTTAGCACAGTCTTTTCCTAACACACGTCCACCCAGACAGCCGTCCAGGTGGCACACAACCCTAATCATCTGACTCCTCTCAAAAAAATAGTCTCTCCCAGCAGGCCATAGGGCCAAAGAAAACCCCTGCCCATTGGCTGGAACAACCTATCCACTCATATTCCCAGTTCATATCCACCTTATCATTACAATGCCATAAGTGACAATGCTACCCAGTGGCAAAGGAGACAGATGCAACAAACTAGTTAGAGAAGAAATCAAGAGATCCCCTAATAATTAGCCAGGCTAGTTACTACCTAGCTCCTAGCAGAACTAAATTTGACAGCATCCCCGTTCAAGACCAGGGTGCTACACAAGGTAAAAATAGAATGAATCTTAGGGTACCAGCACCTCTTATTCATTTTCCCAGTTTAAGTTCACCCCTGAACACTGAATACCATCTGCTAGGAAAAACCCGTACAGAAAACATCTATAAAACACATGTAATCCTCATCAAACCTTACGGTTTCAATTTCCGTAATCCAATCAAACATTAAGATAGGTTTTCCAATAGGAAGCCAGGCTGGCAATGGAAAATTAATGGTCACCTTCTCTTTACCGGCTAAGATGGACAGCAAACCTCCAACGCATTAATGACCCACCTCTCCTATTCCAACGGGAGCCGCCGGCCCATTCATCAATGTTTATTCTGCTTTAAATGACTTGACGTTTCTTACATTCGACAGCTCAACTTGCTCTCGACGGAGTGAAATATGGAGATTATTAAATAGAGCCGCCTAAATTTACCACCCCTTGTTGGCGAGCATTTTATACTTTTCTGGAGATGGATTACAGCTGACGGAGATTTTTTTTCCCCCCTCCTCCACTACCACTGAAGGAATTTGCTGCAGCTGAATTACAAAACCAAGCACGATCCGGCCTATTCCGGGGGGGATTTTTGGAAGTTGCGGGCTTAGGTTCCTCACAGTTATGTTTAAAGAATTAGCTGCTAACATTAGCTGAAGCCGATTGAAAACTATGCTGATGTGTCGCGTTCCTCAAGGGGGAGTGGGGAAAATTGCCCTTTCTTGGTCCCAAGCTGTGATTTCCAGAGTGCGGATATTAAAAGGGAGCATAAGTAACTTTTTAATATTAAATGTCCCGAAATGTAGAAAACCTGAGTAGCCTCTATAAAAGAATAAAAGAGACAGGAACGCTGCCCATTGATCAGTGATATGAAAGGTGTAAACAGACAGCAATCATTTTTGTTTTGTGGTTATCCCTTTAAAATTTTATAATTATTTTCTTTTTTTTAATTTTTTTCTTTTATTCTATAATTTTTTTCATACTGTCACTAGCGCAGTACAGTGACTCTGGGAAGGGTGATCAGTATTTTTTTTTTTTACACTATGATTATTTATTACCGTGATGATCACTGTATAGGCAATAATTTTTACTTTGTGAATGACATCCATTCTTGTGCCATTGTGATTGGCCACAGCTATCATATGGTCCAGGTCTGCTTTGTTTGGCCCTGTACCATGTGATCACTGTGACCAATCATAGAGATCCCAATAGTACACTGCGGGGTTAATTTACTAATACTGGAGAGTGCAAAATCTGGTGCAGCTCTGCAAAGAAACCAATCAGCTTCCAGGTTTTATTGTCAAACCTTAATTGAACAAGCTGAAGTTAGAAGCTGTTTGGCTACCACATACAGCTGCACCAGATTTTGCACTCTCCAGTTTTAGTAAATCAACCCCAATGAATGGCTATGAATGAAAACCATTGTGTGTACAACTGATATGTGATCCCTGTGATTGGTCAGAGTGATCATTTGGTACCAGGGCTGGCCCGGTACAACAATCTGTGTCCGGTGGACATAGCGGGTCACAGATTACACCGCTGTGTGGCCCTTAGAATGCGCACAAGTCACGCAACTGGGACAACGTCATATGTCATTCACCTAGGATATCAGAGCTTCTTCCCGGCCACATTTTTATAATAGACTAGGTGGGAGGTAGTTAAGGACGGACATTTTCTGTTCCAGCATGACTGTGCCCCTGTGTACAAAGCCAGCTCCATAAAGACATGGTTTGGCCATTTTGGTGTGGAGGTAACTGAGTTGCCTGCACAGAACTCAGACTTCAACCCTACTGAATATCTGTCTGGGATGAATTGGAACTGTGAGGCAGGTCTTCTCACCCAACATCAGTACCTGACCTCACAAATGCTCTTTTGGCTGAATTGGAGCAAATTTTCATAGACACACTCCAAAACCTTGTGGAAAGCTTCCCAGAGAAGTGAAGGGTGTTATAGCTTCACAGGTGTCCAAATCCATATTGATATCGTTTTGGAATAGGCATACCTCCCAACATTTTGAGATGGGAATGAGGGACACCTATCAGCAAAAGTATTCAGGCATGGAACACATCCCTTGCCCACGCCCACTTAAAGGAGAATTATACAAAAAAACAAGATTGGTTAAACCCACAAGTGCTTTTTTTTACCACTACTATTTCTTTATACAGTATAGGCATTTGGACTATAGATGCAGCAATTTAGAAATCAGATGAAAGGTTTAGCACTGGGAAACACTTTTTTATTCATAAATAGTGCATTTTATATACAATTCGATAGATCAGACCAAAATGAGGGGCAAATGAGGAGGAATGAGGGACATTGCTCCAAATCAGGAACAGTCCCTCGAAATCAGGGACAGTTGGGAGCTATGAATAGGATGTCCAGTCCACCAACCTCATATAGTTATAATGATCAGGTGTCCTCAAACTTTTGGCCATATAGTGTAATCTTCTACTGATTTTTGTTGAGATCTGCTGTAATCAAACTGCTTCTAAAGCCTAATTACATTCTGGAGAACATACATACTGGAGGAGGCTCAGAACAATTGAAGATACCTTTTTTAAAACCAGAGTTTAGTGTCAACTTAAAGTAATCTCTGGTGATCCTGCCATGAAGGTCCATGTTCAGGCATTCCATGCTGAAAGGGTGATAATCTATCCCTGTTTCCAAACTGTGCTCCTCCTGTATTGTCGCCTTAGCACACAGGCTTTAGATGGAAACTGCAAATGGCTACCGCATGTCAACACACATTACACAGACATGGTCTACTCTTGATACCATCAGAAAACCTACCCAGAAAACTGCCATGCGGCCATCATTGAAAAGCTTGTAGGCAGGAAGTGGTTGCAGAAGAAGATTAGCAACACTGATACGTAACAAGGAATTAAAAAAAAAAAAAATTCATAGGTACAGTATATATATATATATACACCCCTCACATTTTCGTAAATATTTTATTCTATCTTTTCATGTGACAGTACTGAAGAAATGACACTTTGCTTCAATGTAAAGTAGTGAGTGTACAGCTTGTATAACAGTGTAAATTTGCTGTCCCCTCAAAATAACTCAACACACAGCCATTAATGTCTAAACCGCTGGTAATAAAAGTGAGTACACCCCTAAGTGAAAATGTCCAAATTGGGCCCAAAGTGTCAATATTTTGTGTGGCCACCATTATTTTCCAGCACTGCCTTAACCCTCTTGGGCATGGAGTTCACCAGAGCTTCACAGGTTGCCACTGGAGTCCTCTTCCCCTCCTCCATGACGACATCACAGAGCTGGTGGATGTTAGAGATCTTGCACTCCTCCACCTTCCATTCAGGATGCCCCACAGATGCTCAATAGGGTTAAGGTCTGGAGATGCTTGGCCAGTCCATCACCTTCACCCTCAGCTTCTTTAGCAAGGCAGTGGTCGTCTTGGAGGTGTTTGGGGTCATTATGTTGGAATACTGCCCTGCGGCCCAGTCTCCGAAGGGAGGGGATCATGCTCTGCTCCAGTATGTCACAGTACATGTTGGCATTCATGGTTCCCTCAATGAACTGTAGCTCCCCAGTGCCGGCAGCACTCGTGCAGCCCCAGACCATGACACTCCCACCACCATGCTTGACTGTAGGCAAGACACACTTGTCTTTGTAATCCTCACTGGGTTGCCGCCACACACGCTTGACACCATCTGAACAAATATTTTATACATTTAAATACATTTATCTTGGTCTCATCAGACCACAGGACATGGTTCCAGTAATCCATGTCCTTAGTCTGCTTGTCTTCAGCAAACTGTTTGTCTTTTTTGTGCATCATCTTTAAAAGAGGCTTCCTTCTGGGACGACAGCCATGCAGACAAATTTGATGCAGTGTGTGGCATGTGGTCTGAGCACTGACAGACTGACCCCCCACCCCTTCAACCTCTGCAGCAATGCTGGCAGCACTCATACGTCTATTTCCCAAAGACAACCTCTGGATATGACGCTGAGCACAGCACCCAACTTCTTTGGTCAACCATGGTGAGGCGCTGTTTTGAGTGGAACCTCTCCTGTTACACCGCTGTATGGTCTTGGGCACCGTGCTGCAGCTCGGTTTCAGGGTCTTGGCAATCTTCTTATAGCCTAGGCCATCTTTATGTAGAGCAACAATTTTTTTTTTTCAGATCCTCAGCGAGTTCTTTGCCATGGGATGCCATGTTGGACTTCCAGTGACCAGTATGAGAGAGTGAAATTTAACACACCTGCTCCCCATTCACACCTGAGACCTTGTAACACTAACGAGTCACATGACTCCGGGGAGAGAAAATGGCTAATTGGGCCCAAATTGAACATTTTCCCTTAGGGGTGTACTCACTTTTGTTGCCAGTGGTTTAGACATTAATGGCTGTGTGTTATTTTGAGGGGACAGCAAATTTACACTGTTATACAAGCTGTACACTCACTACTTTACATTGTAGCAAAGTGTCAGCTCTTCAGTGTCACATGAAAAGATAGAATAAAATATTTACAATGATGTGAGGGGTGTACTTACTTTTGTGAGATACTGTATATATATATATATATATATATATATATATACAGTATATATACGCTCACCGGTCACTTTATTGGGTACAGCTGTTTAGTTGCTTAGTAACACAGGGGATTTAGGTGACTTTGAACGTGACATGATTGTTGGTGCCAGACAGGCTGGTCTGAGTATTTCAAAAACTGCTGATCTACTGGGATTTTCGCACACATCCATCTCTCGGGTTTATGGAGAATGGTGGGAAAAAGAGAAAATATCCAGTGAGCGGCGGTTGTGTGGAGGAAAATGCCTTGTTGATGTCAGAGGTCAGAGGAGAATGGGCAGACTGGTTCCAGGTGATAGAAAGGCAATAGTAACTCAAATAACCACTCGTTACACCCAAGGTATGCCTAATACCATCTCTGAATGCACAACACATCAAAACTTTAAGCAGATGGGCTACAGCAGCAAGAGGCCACTGCTGTCACATAAGTACAGGAAACTGAGGCTACAATTCGCACAGGCTCACCGAAATTGGACAATATAAGATTCGAAAAACGTTGCCTGGTCTCCATTTCAGCTACGATATTTAGAACGTAGGGTCAGAATTTGACATAAACAGCATGAAAACATGGATCCATCCTGCCCTGTATCAACGGTTCAGGTTGGTGGTGATGGTGCAATGGTGTGGGGAATGAGCACACTTTGGGCCCCTTAGTACCAACTGAGCACCACGGCCTACCTGAGTATTGTTGCTGACCATGTCCATCCCTTTATGACTACAGTGTCCCCATCTTCTGATGGCTCCTTCCAGCAGGATAATGCACCATGTCACAAAACTCAAATCATCTCACCACTGGTTTCTGTTTAAAGAAGTTGCAACTAGTGAAGTGTGTCCTATTGTTACAAGGTTGCATTCTGGAGTATTCCATACCACCCGACTCTTCTCCTGATACAAGTTCTAAAAGCAATAAACCTTAACAAAATATCCCCTAGACAAGGGTGTCAAACTCAAATTTCATTGGGGGCTGCATCACCATTATGGTTGTCCTCATAGGGCTGGATGTATCTGTAAGACTATATACATTTATGCAATAATTTTTTCTCAGTCAATAGGTGCAGGAACTCAACCAAGCCCCTTCAGCTGAACCGCATTGAACGGTGGGTGCTGCCAAACTGCACAGTGGGAGAATCTTGAAGGGGCAATAAATACCAGGAGAGTGTTATGCACAGAGTTTAGGCATGCACTATGTACAGAGTGCAGAGTTTAGAGGTGTTCTGTGTACAGAGTGCAAAGTTCAGGGGTGTGCTGAGTTCAGAGTTCAGGGGTGTGCTATGTACAGAGTGGAGAGTTTAGGGAGTGCAGTGTTGAGGAGTGTGCTACATACAGAGTGCAGAGTACAGGGGTTCAGTACATATAGAGTGGAGAGTTCAAGGGTGAGCTGTCTACAGAGTGCAGAGGTCAGGGTTGCACTGTGTATAGAGGGCAGAGTTCAGGGATGCACTGTGTACAGAGTGCAGTGTTGAGGAGTGTGCTACATACAGAGTGCAGAGTTCAGGAGTGTGCTGTGTACAGAGAGCAGAGTACAGGGGTTCAGTACATATAGAGTGGAGAGTTCAAGGGTTAGCTGTCTACAGAGTGCAGAGGTCAGGGGTGCACTGTGTATAGAGGGCAGAGTTCAGGGATGCACTGTGTACAGAGTGCAGTGTTGAGGAGTGTGCTACATACTGAGTGCAGAGTTTAGGGGTGTGCTGTGTACAGAGTGCAGTGTTGAGGAGTGTGCTACATACAGAGTGCTGAGTACAGGGGTGCAGTACATATAGAATGGAGAGTTCAAGGGTGAGCTGTCTACAGAGTGCAGAGTTCGGGGGTGCACTGTGTATAGAGGGCAGAGTTCAGGGATGTGCTGTGTACAGAGTGCAGTGTTGAGGAGTGTGCTACATACAGAGTGCAGAATTTAGGGGTGTGCTGTGTACAGAGTGCAGTATTGAGGAGTGCGCTACATACAGAGTGCAGAGTTCAAGGGTGCGCTGTCTACAGAGTGCAGAGTTCAGGGATGCGCTGTGTACAGAGTGCAGTGTTTAGGAGTGTGCTACATACAAAGTGCAGAGTTCAGGGATGCACTGTGTACAGAGTGCAGTGTTGAGGAGTGTGCTACATACAGAGTGAAGAGTACAGTGGTGCAGTACATACAGAGTGCAGAGTTCAAGGGTGCTCTGTGTACAGAGTGCAAAGTTGAGGGATGCGCTGTGTACAGACTGCAGTGTTGAGGAGTGTGTTACATTCAGAGTGCAATGTTTAGAGGTGCACTGTGTACAGAATGCAGTGTTGAGGAGTGTGCTACATACAGAATGCAGAGTTCAGGGGTGCGCTGTCTACAGAATGCAGTGTTGAGAAGTGTGCTTGATACAGAGTGCAGAGTTCAGGGATGCGCTGGGTGCTGGGTACAGACTGCAGAGTGCAGGGGTGTGCTACATACAGAGTGCAGAGTTCAGGAGTGCACTACATACAGAGTGCAGAGTTCAGGGGTGCGCTCTGTACAGAGTGCAGTGTTGAGGACTGTGCTGCCATACAGAGTGCAGGGTTTAGGGGTGTGCCATGCACAGTGCCAAGGGTTCAGCTCTCTTTCACAAGCTGTTCAAATCCCCCTTCCACCCATTCCCCTGGGTGTGAGGGCCACCAGGGCAGATTCGGCCTTGACACATATACCTAGACTATGTTTTACTGTAGCCAGAGAGAATGGATTGATGTCTGTGTGAATAGCAGCCTCTGCACTGTTTTGGATAGAAGCAGCTAAATCCAGCAGCTCCTACGGGGGTAGCGCTACATACAATATAGAGCAATTATTTATGATAAACAGTGATCTAGCAAACTAATTGTCATTCAGTTGGCTTTACACCTACTTTAAAAACAGGCTGCAGGTCTGTCAACTGACAACCTGCAGCACCTAGAAGATGTATAAAGGAAATAAGAAGGGAGTGAGCTGCGTGATCCCCCTTCTCTATTTCCTCTTAAAAACCCCCAGCAGCCCCCCAATGAACGCTCCTTGTTCCAGCGTGTGCCGGCGTTCTATACACCTTGTTTCCCTGCACAATGCAGGCTGAACACTGATGATATGTTAAACAGAAAGCATTAATGTTACAAACCGCCATGCCTCTGGGACGCAGAATTCATATTTAAACACCGAGGTCTGCTACGCCGCTGAAAGAGAGAGAGAAAAAAAATATGCATCCTTTAACTTCAGACGGGGGACCGGCTACAAAATTTATGCTTCTACAAATCTTCGCCTTGCTTAGAATTCATTTAAATATTTATTACAAGTTATATTGCAGGATATATGAGCCCAGCACCCCTTTACAGGAGAGCCGAGTACTGCATGTGTATTCTATGGCCAATGATTGTGGGCCGCTGACCATTAAACCTGTATGAGCTTGTTGGACCTTCCATTCCCATACCATGGGCATCAATATGGAATGCCTCCAGACGCCTCCTGCCGCCTTCCTATGAGGCTATAACATCTTCCTCTCCTCATATGAGGGGAGATTTGTCCCTGTAATGAGTGTCCTCTGTGGGGTCCCCGGTACCTCATATGAGGGGAGATTTGTCCCTGTAATGTGTGTCCTGTGTGGGGTCCCCAGTATCTCATATGAGGGGAGATTTGTCCCTGTAATGTGTGTCCTGTGTGGGGTCCCCAGTATCTCATATGAGGGGAGATTTGTCCCTGTAATGTGTGTCCTGTGTGGGGTCCCTGGTTCCTCATATGAGGGGAGATTTGTCCCTGTAATGTGTGTCCTGTGTGGGGTCCCCAGTATCTCATATGAGGGGAGATTTGTCCCTGTAATGTGTGTCCTGTGTGGGGTCCCCGGTACCTCATATGAGGGGAGATTTGTCCCTGTAATGTGTGTCCTGTGTGGGGTCCTCTGTACCTCATATGAGGGGAGATTTGTCCCTGTAATGTGTGTCCTGTGTGGAGTCCCCTGCACCTCATATGAGGGGAGATTTGTCCCTGTAATGTGTGTCCTGTGTGGAGTCCCCAGTCCCTCATATGAGGGGAGATTTGTCCTGTAATGTGTGTTCTGTGTGGAGTCCCCGGAATCCTCATATGAGGGTTGATTTGTCCCTTTAATGTGTGTCCCCTGCGGGGTCCCCGGTACCTCATATGAGGGGAGATTTGTCCCTGTAATGTGTGTCCTGTGTGGGGTCCCCGGTACCTCATATGAGTGGAGATTTGTCCCTGTAATCTGTGTTCTGTGTGGGGTCCCTGGTACCTCATATGAGGGGAGATTTGTCCCTGTAATGTGTGTCCCCTGCGGGGTCCCCGGTACCTCATATGAGTGGAGATTTGTCCCTGTAATGTGTGTTCTGTGTGGAGTCCCCGGTACCTCATATGAGGGTAGATTTGTCCCTGTAATGTGTGTCCTGTGTGGAGTCCCCGGTCCCTCATATGAGGGGAGATTTGTCCCTGTAATGTGTGTTCTGTGTGGGGTCCCCGGTACCTCATATGATGGGAGATTTGTCCCTGTAATGTGTGTTCTGTGTGGAGTCCCCGGTACCTCATATGAGGGGAGATTTGTCCCTATAATGTGTGTCCTGTGTGGGGTCACCGGTACCTCATATGAGGGGAGATTTGTCCCTGTAATGTGTGTCCGGTGTGGGGTCCCCAGTACCTCATATGAGGGGAGATTTGTCCCGGTAATGTGTGTCCTGTGTGGGGTCCCTGGTCCCTCAAATGAGGCAAGATTTGTCCCTGTAACATGCGTCCTGTGTTAGATCCACGGTACCTCATGTGAGGGGAGATTTGTCCCTGTAATGTGTGTCCTGTGTGGGGTCCCCAGTATCTCATATGAGGGGAGATTTGTCCCTGTAATTTTAGAACGGAGTAAACTCCCTGGTCCCTGGGGTGTGTCCTGTGTGTAATGGCCCTGTTTAGAGGGGAGTATACTCCATGACCCCTGGGGTGTGGCCTGTGTGTAAT
>BLSH010331606.1:407866-430857 GCA_018402905.1 Glandirana rugosa | reverse complement strand
AGTCTCCACTCTAATTCATCCCAAAGGTGTTCTATTGGGTTGAGGTCAGGACTCTGTGCAGGCCAGTCAAGCTCCTCCACCCCAAACTCGCTCATCCATGTCTTTATGGACCTTGCTCTGTGCACTGGTCCAAATCATTTGGTGGAGGGGGGGTTATGGTGTGGGGTTGTTTTTCAGGGGTTGGGCTTGACCCCTTCCAATGAAGGGAAATCTTAAGGCGTCAGCATACCAAGACATTTTGGACAATTTCATGCTCCCAACTTTGTGGGAAGAGTTTGGGGATGGCCCCTTCCTGTTCCAACATGACTACCCACCAGTGCACAAAGCAAGGACCATAAAGATATGGATGAGTCAGTTTGGAGTGGAGGAACTTGACTGTCCTGCACTTCAACCCGGTAGAACACCTTTGGGATGAATTAGAGTGGAGACTGTGAGACAGGCCTTCTCGTCCAACATCAGTGCCTGACCTCACAAATGCTCTTCTGGAAGAATGGTCAAACAGTCCCATAGACACTCCTAAACCTTGCGGACAGCCTTCCCAGAAGAGTTGAAGCTGTTATAGCTGCAAAGGGTGGGCCAACTCAATATTGAACCCTACAGACTAAGACTGGGATGCCATTAAAGTGCATGTGCATGTAAAGGCAGGCGTCCCAATACTTTTGACAATATAGTGTTTCTCAAGAGGGGGACTAGGTTAGAACAGTAAGGGAGGGGACAAAAATGATAAGTGCTTTATGTATTTATTTTTTATTCCCTTAGGAACCCAAGAGGGTGGTGCATGAAACCAGAGAAAACAGTCTAGATCAGCGGTTCTCAACTCCGGTCCTCGGGACCCACTAACAGGCCAGGTTTGCAGGATAACTGAAATACATCCCAGGTGATATAATTTGCTGCTCAGTGATTGCAGTATTCTAGTCTGCATCTCCCCAAGGTAATACTTAAAATCTGGCCTGTTGGTGGGTCCTGAGGACCGGAGTTGAGAACCACTGGTCTAGATTGTTTAGATTCAGAGATATTCAAAAGAATACCGACATCCCTTACCTTAGGGATTTAATGAGAGGGGAAAGCAACAGCACCACCTGACCATGGGGATGAAGCTTGGAACACTTACATAGGCCATGTCCCTTGAGCATGTTATCTGTCTAGAGTGCACCTTTAAATGGCACCTTCTGTGAACAGAGCCGGGAAAAGTAGCACAAAACATGACTTTTTAATATAAATTCTGTGCCCTTCCTGTGCTGCTTTCACCTCCGCCATTAATTACAGGTACTGCTGGGAATGACTCAGCCCTGTTAACAGATGCTTACAAAGTTCAGCACAGTTTTAAAAGACCAGAAGGACATAGGAGAGGTCAGCAAGCCTTCTACTGAAATCCTGAAGGTTTCGGAAAAGAAAACAACTAATTAATGGAAATGTGCGCTGGGGACATGTTGGATCGGGTACTTAACAAAGACTTAGAGGATTATCTAACGCCGTCGGTTTTACAAGCATGGGATTTAGCGGTGAATCATAAAGGACCACGTTGGTGTTAACGCATCGGCAAAGTGAACGTTTATTGCAATGAGGCTAATGAGCAGGGAAATATATGTATGTGCAATTTACGTATTTCAAAGTATATATACAATTTGTTTTTAGTTTTGTATAGATCAAGGAAGGATTAAACGCTTGACAGTTTATTTTTCTTGCTGTCTTGGTTCACAGAGACACAACAGGAAATGAAAGAAAATCCAGCAAGGTGAGGAGAATTAACCACTAAGTCAGCCAGGTTGGTGACCTGATTTTCTTTTCTGCTGAAGTTAAGCAATAAATCCCAGTCTCTTCCCTTTCCCTCGGCCTGTGATTACAGTAAAGGAGCAGCAGCTGATAAGGTCTTCTCTCTTCTCCCTCCTCTTCTCAACATGGTCCTTGCAGCACATGAGCATGCCGGTCAACCTGATTGGCTCAGGGTACTGAATTCACGATCTACCAATCTGGGTGCTGCTGTACGGGGGATTACAAGAGGCTGATGTCAAGACAGATTCAAGTAATTACAATAGATGCATTAAAAATAGATAGATAGATAGATAGATAGATAGATAGATAGATAGATAGATAGATAGATAGTGTCAGGACCTGGATCGCCTGCTGGGGGCACTGTGCTTCCCAGCGCGAAAGGTTGTAGTTCCAGTGTCCACCAGTGGGTGTCTCCCAGCAGATCCAAGTAATCAGTTTCCACCTGATGCTGATTGCTGGGAGGGTATTTAGGTCCTCCTCTACTAGTACCTCTCGCTCAAATGTTTTGCTGCTGCCACATTTTGTTTACCATTGATCATAATCTTGCTCCTGCCCTGTACCCTGCTGCTGCCTTTTATGTTTTCTGTGTGCTGGTATTTGGATTAATTTTGGTTTACTGTAAATAAATCTCACTTAATATACACACAGTCTAGTCCCGGTTTTCCGAGTGTAGCTACACAGATTTGGCCATCTCTGCTGCTGATTCCTGACAGAGAGATCGATAGATGGAGGGATTGTTAGAGAGACAGAGAGATAGATTAGATAGATAGATAGATAGATAGATAGATAGATAGATAGATAGATAGATAGATAGATAGACAGATAGATAGATAGATAGCATCAGGACCTGGACCACCTGCTGGTGGCACTGTGCTTACCAGAGAGGAATGTTGTAGTTCCAGTGTCCACCAGTGGGTGTCTCCCAGCAGCCAACAGATCCCAGTAATCAGTTTCCACCTGATGCTGACTGCTGGGAGGATATTTAGGTCTTCCCCTACTAGTACCTCTCGCTCAAGTGTTTTGCTACTGCCACATTCTGTTTGATCATAATCTTGCTCCTGCCTTGTACCCTGCTGCTGCCTTGTACCTGCTCCCCTTTGTTCTTGATCCCAGTTTTGGTTCCCCATCTTCCTATCTATTTTATATTTTATGTTTGCTGCGTGCTGGTATTTGGGTGAATTTTGGGTTTACTGTAAATAAATCTCACTTAATACTGCACATACACAGTCTGGTCCCAGTTTCCCGAGCATAGCTACACAGATTTGGCCATTCCTGCTGCTGATTCCTGACAGAGAGCTAGATAGATGGAGAGATTGTTAGAGAGACAGTGAGATAGATTAGATAGATAGAAAGATAGAAAGATAGATAGACAGACAGACAGACAGACAGACAGACAGACAGACAGACAGACAGAGTCACAACCTGGCACTGTGTTTCCCAGAGCGAAATGTTGTAGTTCTGGTGTCCACCATTGGGTGTCTACTAGCAGCCAGCAAATCCCAGTAATCAGGTTCCACCTGATGCTGGCTGCTGGGAGGGTATGTAGGTCCTCCCTGCTAGTGCCTCTTTCTCAAGTGTTTTGCTACTGCCAGATTCTGTTTGCCATTGGTCATAATTTGCTCCTGCCTTGTACCCTGCTGCTGCCTTGTACCTGCTCCCTCTTGTTCCTGATCCCAGTTTTGGTTCCCCATCTTCTCATCTATTGTATATAGTTATTAGTTACCGTAGGTTTTCTGGTTGCTGGTATTTGGATGGATTTTGGTTTACTGTAAATAAATCTCACTTAAAGTATACACAGTCTGGGCCCAGTTTTCTGAGTGTAGCTATGCAGATTTTGCCATCCCTGCTGCTAATTCCTGACAGAGATATAGATAGATAGATAGATAGATAGATAGATAGATAGATAGATAGAACATACCTACATGGACCTATTTTCACATGGTTATCGTGTATGATTACATCTAATAAAACTCTATGCACTGTAAACACCCCCAAGACGCATGAAAATGCTTTGACGATGCATCTGGGAAAACAAAATGCATGCTCGAGGCTTAACTACGTTCACCATTTCCACAAAGGACCACTTAGGAAATTCGCTGATACAGGCAGTGGCAGCAGCTGTAACGTGTTCACATGCTTTCTTAAAATGTAATATCCAAAGCAAAGGTATGAAGTTGGATATTACATTAATGGCCATCCTGTTTAAATGCTGCTGGCCTAACCTGCTTGTAGAGAACCAGTAAGGTAGAAACTTGGACGTCTCTTTGTTGCAGGACGAGGGCATGTAGTGCTCATCTGCGGTACAGTATATAAGATTGAACGCCTGAAAAAAGTTGAAATGCACGTTATGTGTGGTACAAAAATAAAGCACCCCTCCAGGTCGGTCCACACACTACCCAATCCAAGAAGTCTTACCCAGGAGACTTCAATAGAACAAGTGGATGGCCACACCGAGGAGACTTCAATAGAACAAGTGGATGGCCACAGACTGAAGTAGGGTAGCTCCAAAATACTTTATTGTAGCAAAATCACGATTAAAGCACCAGGATCCAAGGAGAAATGTCAACACGTTTCACGTTCAAAGGCGCTTACTTTGAGTAAGTGCCTTTGAGCGTGAAACACATTCTCTAGCGGGAACACAAACATCATGAATACTTGAATTGCGTTCTAAACATTCCTAACTCCATCCAAAGCTAAAAACAACGTTTTTAGATGCACTGTAACTGTGTTTGCATTTGCTAATTTGAACAGGTCCCAAATGCCCTGCTTTTTTATAGAACTTGAGCTCTACCATGAGGTCTTCACCATCTTATATGCATATTACAATGCTAGAACAGGGAGATTGGGTTGAGTAAGCTAGGTACGTGAGCTAGGTGTGACTTCGAGATGCTGAAGAAAATAAAAATGAGGGATTCTGTTAAAAAAAAAAAAGGAATATGTAACCCGTAGAGTTGAAAAGATTTAAATATATTGTTTTCTGTGGGTTAACCTTGCTCTTTACAGCAGTTCCCCAAAACGCAAGTGTCAACCTTGGGGACTGTCTGAGGAAGAGTTCCTTTGTGGCTTTGAAACATTGCTTAATGTTGGTGACAATAAAATTTTGTGTTATTTTTGTTTGAATATGGTGTGTTAACGATATCTTGGCTTGGGATTCTTGTTTTGATGTCACCATTTCCCCAAAACACACTTCTATAAGTGGGTCTAATTGCTGTAAAAAGTGTGATGGACTTTTTTATATTTATGAACCTAGGGGTCATGTCTCCAGTTCAGCCCAATACAATCATCTTACGATCATCCAGCAATTTGTTAGGGACACCTGTTTATTTATGCAATTATCTAATTAGCCAATCATGTGCATCAGCGCATGAAATCATGCAGATATAGGTCAAGAGCTTTAGTCAATGTTCTCATCCAACACCTGAATGGGGAAAATGTGCTTTTGACCATGAATATGTTTGTTGGTGCCAGACAACAGTCAACAGTCTATAGAACAGCCTTTCTCAACCTTTTTTACCCCAGAGGAAGCCCTAAAATAATTTGGAGGTTTTGGGGAACCCCTACTAAAACCAATTTGTTGTGGTCCAATTGAAAACATGTCCCTTATATTGGTGGCACCCTTACAGAAAAAATAAAAGAGATCATTGGTGTCAAGCTACTGGCTTTGGCAAGTGGTGTTGGCTCTGAAACTATGCAGGCACCATCAAATGGGGGGTCAATCAGTCACAACCCTAGGAATCCCTGGTTAGGAATGGCTGGTATAGAGTTTACTCATATTGGTGTGAAAAACAAAAAACATCCAATAAGTGACAGTTCTGAGTTTGGAAATGCCTTATTGCTGAGGATGTCCGAGGAGAATAGCCAGACTGGTTGGAGCTGAAAGGCTATGGAACTCACCCACTCATTTCCACTGTGCTGAGACTGAGTAGATAAACATCTAAGAATGCACACCACATTAGGTCTTGAGGTAGATGGAATACAACAGCAGAAGACCATGGTGGGTTCCACTCTTGTTAGTCAAGAATGGAAAGCTGAGGCTGTATTGGGCATCAAAACTGGACAGTTAAGGACTGGAAAAGTGTAGCCTGGTCTTATGAACTTTGATTCTGATGAGGAACACAGATGGAAGACCAGTCACTGAATCTGGATCCAAAAGAACACCTTTGGGATTGGTAGAATGGGAGATTCACAGCATGAATGTGCAGGAGACAAAACTGCAGAAATTGTGTGATGTCGACTTGGACCAGAATCTCAAAGAAATGTTTGCGGAATGTGGAATCCATGCCATGAAGAACTGAGGCCTCCTTGTTAGCGAAGGTAGGCCCTCCCCAATATGAGTGTAGTAAAGGCTCAGTGCGCTTATATTGGTAGGGCAATGCTGTGTGTTAAGTACAATACGCAACCCTTCTTGATAAAAACAGTAACACATTTATTTGATAAAACCAAATCTCCAACATAATATACTCATGAAAGTGACAGCGGTTTTGTGACATTTATTTTTCCATGTGGTTTTTCAAAGTCGTGTGGTCTGCAGGTTCATGTAGAGTTAACATCTTGAAGTCAGCTTTTTAATTTTTCTTTCTTTTTTTTTCTCCCTTTATTGTGCATGAAAATACCTTGAGGATTAAGGTACTTATCTCACAGTAAGTGGCATTTGCTTGTCACCTATCAGGAGGAGTTTGCAAAGCCCGAGGTTCTTAACGATCCAAGTTATAAATATCTCAAATAAAGCAACAGAGCGTGTTTGCAAAACCCAAAGGTCAAGGCGTCGATCACGTATTAACCTTTATTAGATATGATTGTGACACCAAGAGGTAATCCTAAATCATAGATCTCTTTTTTTTTCTTTTTAATCTAGACTACAAATATACCCACTAATGTGAACTAATGCATCTCTACAACTAGAACATCTTTTTTTTTACTTTTTGTACATCTCAATGATAATTAATGCAGTTTTAACTGTCTTAAGGCATCAAATGATAAAATATGTGCAATAGATAAATAAGATATAAATTAAAAAATACCTTCTTGGGCTAATAAAGTGATTCTGTATATATATATATATTTATATATACTATATTCATTAAAAAAATCATCAGAATTTCTATTAAAGTGCTTATGATCAGTCATGCTAATTAAAATTAAGAAGTGAGATTCAGCCATCCTGCGGGGCAAGGCTGTTTTACCGAGCTTAGCAAGATGGATGGCTTGGATGTCGGTTAAGCTATTGTTTTTTTTTTGCCATTGTAATGATCTATTTTTGTTTTATCGTTAGAACATGCTGCTTATGATTTCCTTGCAGAAACTTTCTTGGACAATCCCACAAGTGTAAAATGCCTACAGTAGGTAGAGTTTAAAGGAGAAGGATCACCTTGTAAAACCGGGGCTGGTGCTACATGCTTGTAAATTAGAAGCACCTACAGTATGAGTACAGAAATTGGCTTTGAGATAGGTCCCTTATTCTTGCAATACTTAATGCTGAGATATTTGTCTGGTTGGTGATCTTTTGATTGTCCCTCATATGCGAACTTAACTGGTGGACTAAAGTAGCACATGTGCTATGAAGACTTTCAATTAAAAGAAATTGACCAGGTCATCTCTTAAATAGTCCAATCTTCACCTAGGCAATATTGAAGACCGACTGGGCTCGTTTTATTTGAAGGTTTTAGTTTGCACCAGGCCCGGACTGGCCATAGGGCACACCAGGGCCGCCTTTGGGGTGGCCAACCATATGTAGGTTGCCCGGGCGTCACATGCAGTGTTGCCAATGGTTCTTCTGTGGCTCCGCCTCTGCAGTCCCACCTTCTGCCCAACTTTGCCAGCAATAGTGGTTGGCGGTTGCTAGGGACACCTGGCATCTAGCAACCAACCACATGGTAGGTCCACCCCAGCATTTAGTGGAGGAGAAGTTAACTGAAATTCCTCCTCCAGACCTGGCTGGTGCACTGTGTTCCATCCAGAGTCCACCAAATCCCACCCATTGAGTCCCCCCCACAGAGCTACTGGGTCCCGGCTCCCAGCATCCCATCCTGCCCTCAGTAAGGGAATTCAATGTGGGGGACACTGATGGGGGACCTCTAATGATGGGGACACTGATGCAGTGTTGCCAATGGTTCTTCTCTGGCTCTGCCTTTGCAGTCCCACCTTCTGCCCACCTCTGCCAGCATTAGTGGTTGGCTGCTCGGGCTGTCTGGCGTCTAGCAACCAACCACATGGCAGGTCCACCCCCCAGCATTCAGTAGAGGAGAAGTTAACAGAAATTCCTCCTCCAGACCTGGATGCTGCACTATGTTCCTGAGTCCACCAAATCCCTCTCATTGAGTCCCGCCCACAGAGCTACAGAGTCCCAGCTCCCAGCCTCCCATTAGCTCCTCAGTAAGAAAATTCAATGTTAAGGACACTGATGGGGGACCTCTAATGAGGGGGTCACTAATAGAGAGACCTCGAATGAGGGGGACACTGATGGAGGGACCTTTATTGAGGGGGACACTGATGGTGAGACCTCGAATGAGAAAGATACTGATGGAGGGACCTTTAATGAGGGGGGCACTGATGGCGGGACCTCTAATGATGGGGACACTGATGGAGGGACTTTTAATGAGGGCGACACTGATGGAGGGATCTTTAATGAGGGGGACACTGCTGGAGGGACCTCAAATGAGGGGGGACACTAATGGAGGGATCTTTAATGAGGGGACACTAATTTAGGGACCTTTAATGAGGGGGACACTGATCGAGGGACCTTTAATGAAGTAGACACTGATGGGGCTCCCCCTTCTCGGAGTGCTGCTCAGTCTATAATTCCAGGGCCTATTTTTTGTCCCAGTCCAGGTCTGGTATGCACCTATGCTAGGTCAACAGCAGCCTGCATCAACTTTCTGGAGTCTACAGGCAAGCTCTTCACTAGCTACTTCTATACTCCTTGCGTAGATGCCCTTTGGTACTGGTGTGTCCTAACCATAAATTTGTAGATGTGTGTGTGTATTGGAGATAGATTTATTATTGAACAGATTTTAAATCAGGTCCCTTTTGCTAACTAGCATAGCTGAGCGTTGGAGTGAAAATTGTCTTTCACCTTTTAAATCCAATCCACCCTTTCCATACTCGAGAGCCAACAGACTTTTGGAAGCCCACTAAGACTTTTGAAAGAATAGGAGTAACAGTTAAAGCTTTCAATGAAATATAAGATCAACAAAGGATTCAAATACACTTTGGGGTTGATTTACTACAATTGGAGAGTGCAAAATCAAGTGATCTGCTTAGAAACCTATCGGCTTCCATGTTGTTTTGTTAAAGCTTCATTGAACAAGCTGAAGTTGGAAGCTGATGGTTACCATGCACAGCTGCACCAGATTTTGCACTCTCCATTTGTAGTAAATCAACCCCTTCGTGTGCCCCAAAGGCCAACTATTACCTTGTAACAGTAGCAGTGACATCATCACTGGGCTGTACATAGCCTGTGCAGAGAGCAGAGCTGTGGGAGGGGCTCAGCAGGCAAAGAACTACAGAGGGGGTGGAGACAAGACCAGTCATCCTGTACACAGAAAAACTGCAGTAGTGACCGGTCTTTATTACTTTATTATCCCTCCCTCCTGGAGGGAAAATGCAGGTTTATCGCACAAATTAAAAAGAAATACACAAAGGGCGTCAAATTTAAAATAAGAATATACATGTTTCTTATATCTGGAATTCAGCTTAAAACTTTTTAAGGTAATCATTTTAAAGAAAGAATATTTAAAGGAGTTTTCAAGGACAAAATCTACCGTATAACAAACCTAGCACTTATTAATGGGAGTGTAACAATGGTTCTGCTTTTTGACATTGGATATTGGTCTAAATGTCCCCATACACAGGTATATCTAACCATTTCTGCCGATTGGCCTTCAAATGACTTTTAAGATCGATATAACTATAAATGGGAGAGTAAAAGCCGGTCGTTTGTACAGTTACATGCATAGACAAAAATATAAGAATAACAAACATCCCATTAATCTCCCTGAACATAAACATTTTAAAGGCTAAGCATCTGTCATTGACAGACATCTTTGTACAATGTCCTCTTCTATCGATCAAACATAAATTTCCTCCTACTTATATTGACCTATAAGGCGCTCTGATAACAGCTGTGTCCGGACATTTTAAGTCCATCGCAAAAAAATAATGCAATCCTATCTGTAATAGGTTGCAAAATCATGTCTCACCTGTAGGGGCACTGTAGTCCAATCTGAATTAGGATTCCTGGTGCAATGGTGGAGGTATAAAGAGGTTCTACTCTATGGAATAGTCATAAATGAGACTTCTATCCTAAAAAAAAATAATTGAAGGGACTTGAGACTGAGGGGGTTTGGGTAGCATAAAGTGTGTAATATTTCTTCTACAAATTATACATATCAGTAGTAGTCATCTGCAAAGGTCAAGTAATGCTAACCTATAAGAGGCTAAAATAATGCATAAATAAACTCAAAGTGGAAGTCAAATTATTTTTTTTATATATATAGTAGAGAAGTATTAGAACCTCTCTCAGGTTTTTTACAGCTGTCTTCGTTCCCAACTGAGTGATTCTAACTCCCCTTTTCCCCTCACCCCACTTTTTTGCCCTTATGTTTTGTGCCACCTAGGATGGGATGTAAAGTGTTCAGAGTCTGGACCTGAGCTTGGAACCTCTGCTGTGTCTGGCAGTAACACTTCTCGCTGAGCCACCTGAGATGCTGGGCAGCTCCCTGCCTAATTACTTAGACAACCTAGCCTTATGTCTTGTTTCTCATGAGCCTTGAGCTCCTTGCTCCTCCCATTAATCCATTAACGTCCTGATTTAGGCCATGTCTCTGCACGGTTTTCCAGATTATTGTGCTCTCTCCAGACAATATCTCCAGACAATATCTCACTCTTGCCACATCTGTATTTTCAATACCACTTGTTACCGACCTTTGGCTTGTCCCTTGACTACGATTCTGCTTGACCCCAACTTGTAACCACTTGTTACAAACCTTTGGCTTGTTTACTGACTAAGATTCTACTTGATCCCTACCTGCCATATCTGCTACTAGACTACAGCTTCCTCACCTCCTGGTGGCACGATCCTGAGGACTGGCACCTGGTACTAACACACAAAAAAACATCTCCACCATTAGGAACTCTGGTGAACACGGGTTAGTGCTTACACCCCGCACCTCGGGTGAGCCTCTGTAATGCGCCAGGGTGACTTGCTTGTTTACTTATCCATCTGGTTGGTGGGACCCACTCTACTGCTATAACTACTGGTCCGAGCCTAACTCCAGACAAGTAACATTTCTCCAATGGACATACAAACAGCTACATTCATATTTGATTTTTTAGCTGAGTGGTGAAATTGGATTGGATTGGGTCTAGCATAATTTAACCCTCCTCCTGTTTTCATTGTTTCCTGTGTTATCCAATGGTGAGGTTTTTGTCTACTTTAACAGAATTTAGGGTCCCTTTACTTGGGGGTCCCACCAAGGTGTTGCTGGACAGCACTCCCTGTTTATCTTAGCTGTCTACCCTGGGTATTTAGGGCCCCTGAAAGATGTGTGGGAGTCAGTTGTTAGATGGGAAACTCTGGAAAGAGAAGTTAGTTGTGGCTGAAGCAAAGTAGAGAGAGAGTTGGGCGCTGGAAGAAATTAGAAATTGTTGGCCTGCCATTGAAAGTTCACAGCAAATATGGAAATTAATGGGTCTCCCATCCCTTAATCTGCTGGTAAGTAGTCTGGGGTTTCTGCGCAGGCATCATATGTGGACTATAATTGGGTTGTCTGGACTCTGGAGCTACCTTGGTGCGGAAGTGGCCTGTTATGTGAAAGGTACCCCCTATCTTGGAATAGCATCTGAAACTATGAGAAGTGAGCCCTGCAGTCTTGAGTTCCAGCCTTTGGCTTCTCATTATTGTAATTAGCCCTATAGAATGGTGACAGCCATACCTGATGGCTGGAGAGTTATCTTACATCTTGTCCTTGTGGCACATGACTGACTAAAAAAGGTGTGAACAGAACATGACCTGAGGGAAAGTCTCTTCAATGGGGACATCTACAAAAGAGACAGAGATCATAACCTTATTCCATCCATGAATGAAAATGAAAAAATAAATATTTGACTTAAATTCTACTTTAGTTGGTCATTTATCCTGGAAATTGCTAGGGAAAGTAGCACTGTGATTCCATTAGAGCCATAGAGCAGTGAAACCACACTGTACAGCTAACCATGAATTCCAGGATTATATCATTTATGCTCATAGGTTTTAGCTGTGATTGAAAATGATCTCAAAGTTGCTAGTCAACGTGACAGAACCTGGTGATCATCTTCAGGGGTTCCACTCATAGTTTTGCATTTTTGAGGTCAACATAGCAAGGGCCTCTCTATACAGAATAATGAAACGTCTAAGTGTGGGGCCTAAGAGCAATGGTTGGATGACCCTCATTTGCAAATTTTATCAGGATGGTATACTTCCCCTTTAACTCATGACCAATGACTTAAAAGATTACATCAAGACTCAAATTAGATCATCCATTTAGTAACGACGATTGTGAAACTCAAAAGGTGTCAGGATCATTACAACCAACCAACATAGCATATTGTTTTACATTATAAATTGTATCAAGCTTTTGCTTTTTTTTATGTATTTTTTTGGCAGCGAAAGGCCAACTGTTGATTGAAGTCCACAACACAAAAGTGACTAAACGGACCATGTCCTTCTCAAACTATGTAAATCCACGGTCCTTTGTTTCGCCAAATAGATTCCACCTAAATTAAATCAGAAAAGCTTTTAGCGGTAACATTAGCATATAGAGTCACTGTCTGATGGATTCCAAATATAGCTTGAGACACACAAAATATTTATTTATTTTTCTTTGAAATGTCACTGAAATTCGGCGACAGCATAATCCAAGTTCCAACACGAGATGCCGGTTAAGAGACACCAATCCATCAATGACAAAAAAATGATCTTCGGGTTACAAAGGTGAAAGATTGTCTGAGGCATCTTCACAGAGGGAACACCAGAAAACCAGAGAACGTAGAATACTGCCATCCGCCAACCAAGTTGCCTTTCTCGAGTTTTAAGTACACTTTGTCCTCTTTATCCAAGTACAGAAGGACTCCATTGGTCGCCGCCTCTCGGGTTACGTCTTTATCGCCGGCAAAGGCCGAAATGACTGGTTTCCCGTTCAGCATCAAATTAACCTAGTGGATAGAAACGGACTAGGTAGTTATTGCTAAAAACAGCAGGGGCTCATATTCAGTAAAACTAGTATTTATAAATACACAGAAATTATTGATGAAATAAATGAATAATGAAATAAAAGTCTAACCTTTAGGAAAAAAGTTGCCCAAGAGCTATTTTCATTTATCTGTCCATAAAGCGTATCTAAATGCAGGAAATAAAATCGAATATACTGCAGCTCGTACACGTAAGTCTATTTGCTTCTTTTTGTATGAATAAAAGCCAAATGACTGAAGAGTATAAGTAATCCCAGGCATTGATTGCCAGTGTCCTACACGTTTATTAGATGCGGGACTTCATTTAAGTTAATTGATTTAATTAAGTAAATCAAACAACCTGATTTCAAATATTTATAATGTTAGATTATTTGTCTATGATCAGTTTTGGTCTTTGGTATTTATTTGTACATTATCCATCTCAGCTTGGACTATATGTGTCTCCTGCAATGGCAGCAGTGCTGGGTCTCTTATGGTTGTGAGCTGCACGTGCCCGTGGCCGGGTGATTTGGGGTTACTTCGGTAAGTTATGGGGTGCATGTCCAATTTTTTTGGGGTGGCTTGAGTGAGGGGGAGGAAATTGAGGGGGTATGATCCCATGATGTGACAAATGTTGAATAATGTTTAACCACCTCCCATCCGCGCCATAGCCGAATGATGGCTACAGCGCGGCTCTAAAATGCCGGGAGGACGTCAATAGACGTCCTCCCATTTGGCTCGTGCTGGGAGCGCTCCCGCGGGCGCGAGCAGCGCGCGCACGTGCCGCCGCACACTGCGGGAGCGTGCCCGCGGGTCGGGCGGACCCGATGTCCGCCGGAGACCCGCGATCTCCTTTCAGAGAGGAGGAACGGGGAACCTCCAAAGTAAACACGGCGGTTCCCCGTTCCGTGAGGGGGGGCATGCCAGATCTACTGATCCCTGTCACTGGGATCAGTTAGATCTGTCATGCCCCTGTCAACCCCGCCCCCCCCCCACAGTTAGAACACACCCAGGGAACATAGTTAACCCCTTCACTGCCCCCTACAGGTTAACCCCTTCACTGCCGATTACATTTATACAGTAATCAGTGGACATTTACATTTCTGATCGCTGTATGAATGTCATTGGTCCCAAAAAAGTGTCAAAAACGTACGACATGTCCGCCCCGATATCGCAGTACCGATAAAAATCGCAGATCGCCGCCATTACCATTAAAAAAAAAAAATAATAAAAACGCCATAAATCAATGTCCATAGTTTGTAGGCGCTATAACTTATGCGCAACCCAATCAATAAACGCAGATTGCGATTTTTTTTTACCAAAAATATGTAGAAGAATATATATCGGCCAAAACTGATGAATAAATTTGTTTTTTTATTTTTTATTTTTGGATATTTATTATAGCAAAAAGTAAAAAATATTGTTTTTTTTTTCAAAATTGCCGCTCTTTTTTTGTTTATAGCGGCGATCAGAAATGACGCAGAGGGGATCAAATACCACCAAAAGAAAGCTCTATTTGTGGTTAAAAAAGGACGCAAATTTTGTTTGGGTACAACGTCGCACGACCGCGCAATTGTCATTCAAAGAGCGACAGCGCTGAAAACTGAAAATTGGTCCGGGCAGGAGGGGGGTTTAAGTGTCCAGTAAGGAAGTGGTTAATGATCTATAGTAATGTATAAACACAAAATTCTTCTTCTTCTGATGTATTGTCTTTCTGTATCTATTTAAGTATACAGTTGTTGGCGGACCAATAGATCCCCCGAGGAAGCCTAGTTAGGCGAAACATGTTGGGACATTAACCACCTGTCTAACCACCAGCAATATACGAATCCCCTATGTATGGTGGAATTACCCAATGATGAACAGCTGTATTGTATGGCTTTATACTATTTTTCTATGTTTTTTATGTATGTTATAAACTAATAAAAGATGTTATATTTTTATGATATACTGTCTGTGAAAAAAACGTATTCATATGCACCGCATAATCCCGCCTCTATCCATTTTTACTAAATATTTGGGATGAGGTGCCTACAATTTTTTGCCCAATGAGTGTGAGTACCAGGGAACACCATTCTGATTAATGCTTTAATATATATAGTCTGGTTGCAGTTTCTGATTGTGTAGCCACAACAGAACTGGCCACCCTTGCTGTTGATTTTTCACACCAGCCCTTTCTCAGCCACTGCTGATTATACTCTGACCTGGTCCAATGCAGTTTCATTTAATACGTATTGTCTGTTTTGTGCAAGATCTTTCTTTTCTTCATAATAAAACTTTTCTCAAGAGGACTGGATAAATTAATATGTAAAGTAGAAACCACAAAATATGACCCCACAGATGAGTAGTGCACTGATGTTTTTACATTTTCCATCCTGCTAGTCTTAAATCAGAGAAGATGGTGGCCAGGTTGGTGTGGCACGAG
Source organism: Glandirana rugosa (assembly GCA_018402905.1). Classification (NCBI taxonomy): domain Eukaryota; kingdom Metazoa; phylum Chordata; class Amphibia; order Anura; family Ranidae; genus Glandirana; species Glandirana rugosa. The sequence continues at coordinate 415,454 of BLSH010331606.1, read as the reverse complement.
GAAGTCATTCTTTGTTAAATTTAATTGATTAGATATGAGATAACTAACTTTTTCAGTGGATTCATTTTTTTTATAGATTGTCATCTCAACTTCTACAAGGATTTTATGGTCCATTTGGATGCAGCCCACCTAAAGTAGCTTTTGGAGACTACAAATGTGGCCAGCTTTGAGTAAATACAGCAAGTCTAGGATACCTATGTGTACTACATTTAGGCCATTCCCCAAAATTCACCTAAAATGACCACTCGTAGTCCATGATATGAGCATCTTTAATGGATACTTAATAAGAATGAGCGGAATTGAGAGTTTTCATTTGCCCAGAAGTTCAAATGGAAAGCAAATTAGAATTGTTTTGGTAGCTTTTCTTTTAAAAAAAAAATTCCAATAGATTTTAAATTGCTCCTGAGGGTTATGGAAGCTCCTTTCAACTATCCTTATTATGCCAAAAAAACACCTCCATTGGCCTCATTTTGTTCAGAGAAAGAAAAAATTTACAGCAAAAAAAGGTAAAATAAAAAATTCAAACCGAAAGTATAAAAGTAACAATCAAATGGGAAAACCCATGAATGCAAGTTTAGTTCTACCCCCAGAGGAGCCGCTATGACTCACAGGTTCTCTCCCACACAGCAACAGTCCATTCAATCCGGTTTATTGAGCAGTCCAGGTGAAATGAGATACTCCTACTCCTCCTATACCTCCACCTAATCTTCCCCAAAAAAGAAGAGCCGCTCTTCCTCCCCACCCCCCACCCCCACCTCTGTCAGATTTGGCACTTTTTTGGGTGGGAGGGGAGCGGGGTACCTGGTTTTGACAGGTTCCCGCTCCCCCACTTCCAATAGGATCACTGCAGTGATCCGAGCAAAAGTTCCGTCCCCCCTCATTCCCCACAGCCTTCTGGGAGGTGTCACAGGTCCAAGAAAGCTTCAGGACCATTCATGTGCAGTGAGCAGCTGGATATGAAGCTGCAAGCAGTCATTTCTCCCTGTATGCAGGCGTTGATTACACAAAATCTCAATTCAGTGCAGTAATAGCGTGGCCATCGTAATGCTCCGCTTTCAACTTATGTGTTTCAGGGGTCGCACCCCCTTCTTCAGAGCTCCTGTGATCTCCTCTCTCAGGAAGGAGAATGGTCTCCTCAGGGCTCCAGACTATTTAACAGCATACCAGCCACCAACTGGGCACACCTCCCCCAGGGATTGGCTAGGTTCTGCTCAATATTCAGGTCGGTCATTTGAATTCTCCCTCCCTAAACTCCAGAAACTTCTTTTCGAGACAGGGGGCAGCAATCAAACCCACAGCTTGTGCAGCCCAGAGCAGACAAAACTAAACAACCATTGCTTTTCTGCCTACAGCAGGAGCTAAAAACTAACTATGTCGAGAAGCCTAACCAGGAGGGTGCTACACAAGGAAGGCTAAACTATCCTAAATACACCCCTAGAAATATATGACCTCTAAATAGAGAACATTTTTATACAAATTTTAATGAGCGAAACTGAGTGTCTGCTTGGCAACATTTTGCCAACTTCAAATTTTTTTTTTGCCAGAACCACCATTCTCATTCCTACTACTAAGATAAGTCAATCCCTAGTCCATAGGGATGGGTGAATGGTTTGGCCAGAGCATACGTTCGGGCAGAACTTCCGTTGTTCACCCGATCCCCAAATTTAGAACATTTTTTGGCGGTTTATTTATAGTGAAGGGCGGGGCAACCCGGTGACGTACGGGTGACCCAGCCCCCTTCTGACGTCATGTGACACCAGAGGGGCAGGCCACTAAATTATGTCACTGGGTGGCCCCGCCCTTCACTATAAATAAACTGTCAAAGCAAAGCGAGCTCAATCGGCGGGAGCCCTCCCATTAGGGAGGAGCTTTTGCTGCTTTTTGTTTTTTTTTTTTGTTTTTTTGGGTCCATCTCGTTCAGTGATTGATGATGGATTACAACGGGGGGACACTTATTTTTTTTTCTTCTTTAATAAAGGACTTTTCCCTAATTTGCTCCTGTGGTTTTTTCTTTTTTGACACTTTTTGGTGAATTAGTAGGAGTACGATATACCCGATACTAATTCACATAGGGGGGGTGAGATCTGGTAGCCCCTTTATTAAAGGGGGCTTCCAGATTCCGATAAGCCCCCCGTCCACAGACCCCCACAACCACAGCCCAGGTTTGTGGGGAAGAGGCACTTGTCCCCATCAACATGGGAACCCCCTACCCCAAAGCACTCATACTCCCCATGTTGAGGGCATGTAGCCTCGTATGGTTCAGGAGAGTGGGTGCATTCGCCCGTCCCCCCCCCCCCTATCCGGGCCGGCCAGGTTGCATGCTCGGAAAAGGGTCTGGTTTGGATTTTAGGGGGGACCCCACCTCAATTTTTTTTTAAATTTTGGCATGGAGTTCCCCTTAAAATCCTCACCAGACCCAAAGGGCTTGGTATGGACGGGGGGGGGGGACCCCAAGCAAATTTTTTCAGTGATTATTTTTTATATTGCCGGGAGCTGGCAATACATTACAGCCACGATTTTAAATGACAATTTTTCCTTTACAAATGTCATTTTGCGGTGGCACTGTTCTAAACATCACACAGATGCACCCTTTTACAGGAAGACTAAGGGGACCCACCAGGCACATTATTTAAAGGAATATTTCATTTTTATTGTTTCACTTTAAGCATTATCAAAATCACTCCTCCTGAAAAAAAACGATTGATTTAAAAACTTTTTTTTGCATTGATACATGTCCCCTAGGGCAGGACCCGGGTCCCCATACACTTTTTAGGGCAATAACTTGCATTTAAGCCTTTAAAATGAGCACTTTTGATTTTCCATGTTCGGGTCAGATAGACTCAAATGTTCGGAAAATTTCTTGTCTGTACGCATGTTCTGGTGCGAACCGAACCGGGGAGTGTTCGGCCCATCTCTACTAGTCCAGAGAAGGCTAAGCCAAAATGACCACCGGGGACTGTGGTTGAGGAAGTTTTAGTAGATAATAGATGTCCTTCAAATCAGTTGGTTGTTATAGCTGCATCACACATCATAATGTTATATCTGTTGAGAACATTTCCGCAGATATACAGTAACTAGATATCAAATCATTTGATTGCTATTGCCACACCACAGATTATTACAAGTGTTATATCATCGTCTTCATAGAAGCCTTATGACTCTGGGCTGTAAAATTTGCCTTTATGGTTCACATTAACTTCATCAGCTCTTCTCAACAATCTCTACATAATTACGGCCCAATAAAGGATGCAGTAACACTCCACATAACCCGTGATATTCATTTCTTTCAATTTGCATAAGGAATATAGAATATAAAAAAGCAGTTAACTGGAGCATCAAATTGATTCAGGACTTGAATGGAGAATTAAAGGGGGTCAGCTGCAAAAGACCTATAGCGCATTATCAATGACCCACATACAAGAGAGAAAAAGTTCTCCTTCTGATTCCATCACAAGAATTCCAGGGGGGCATGGAAATAGAGCTTTGTTGTGTATATGGGATATAAGGTGGGCCAGGCACCTACAGGTAATAGATGGAATTACAAAACATAGGACACCACTGAAATCTACTGACACCTTCTGGGAAACACATGCTACTGCACCTTTCTAACAACATTTAGGTGTATATCTGGGCAAAGAAAAGAAAAAAATATCTTTTCAATAAATAAAACATTTCCCACATCTTGTCTCTTTAGAATGCTGCATGTATAAAAAAAATATCTTGTTGATGCTGCCAGAAATACAGTGACATTCTAACTTGCTGTGATACCTGTGATGGGAGTCACTTTGGGCTGGGGGCTTGTGGAACCCAGCTTAGCTTAGAAAGGTAGGGAAACTCCTTTTCAGCTCCCCAGCCCCTCCTATGTGTAAGTCACCCTGTGTCTATTAGGGGCACAGAGTGACTGAGAAAATGATGGACAACTAGTTAATGGACGCGGAGAGCGTTTTTTGGATTAATTCTCTGAATAAGGATGATAAAGCTTCCCTTCTGGAGTGAATGGAAAGAGGTAATATTAATCTCATACAGGTTAATGGTCAGAGGGGATATGGTGACCCTCCCGCAGACTGGGTTGAAGGGGCGCCTTCACATGGGACAAAAATATTTATCAACAATATCCCTTAAGAAATCTATAACGATAAATTAATTCCACCTTTTCAGACTGCTGAAATATTATAGGAGTTTGTCTCATAGACTGTTGTAGACTTTTTTGCTGAATGGTCTGAGGCAGAGTGGGGTTTGTATTGTGTTTATTGTTAAGTGTCTTTCTCCCATTGCTGTTTGGGTCCCCTATTATTTCTGTCTGTCTAAACAACTCTTAAGATTCATTTTGTGAACTTTCACTTGTTATGGCACTATTGTGAGCTGTAATGTTTTATGCTTATATTAATGTGTATTGTACAGTACTTTGTATTCTGGGTTGTAGGTTGTAGTCTGGTCACCTAGGCTGGTTTAAGTGACTAGTTAATTAGTTCATGTTTATTATATCACTGTCAGCTATTAGTGGGGGAATCTCTCCAACGGTGCTTCCTGCTGATAAGGCTATGCGCCCAGGTACTGATTTAATTATTTGTTGAAAAGTTTGAGTGTAGCTGTGTCTCATGTTACTGGATATACAGTTTACCCTGCCCTGCATCATTATGCAAAGAAAGGGGGATTGTCCCAGAGTTTATATCTCTTGTGTTTCAATAAACAGTTTGATGTTTTGCACCACCCTACGCTGTGTCCCGGCAAGTGACTGGATGGGCTGCAGGATCTTGGATCATTGTGTTACTGGGCAAGGGAAGTTTATACAACGGACATACTCCTCTTGAGTACCGGGGTCCGTCACACTACCTTCTTATAAGTTGTGATTGCTCCCAGCTCTTTCTATGGATTAAAGAATACCTCTCCTCTGTGTTATAGAGTTGAGGAGAAGGGAAGTTGCTCTGTAGTCCTAACACACTTCCTGTCCTAGGGTGACAACGCTGCTCTTCCATATTTGTATTTGTAGTGTTGTCACCCTAGGGCAGAAAGTATGTTACTGGCAGGATAACCAGGGTAAAATAAAGGAACAAAAGCCTGACAATTATATTAAAGACAATTATTTTATTTTTTTATAAATAACAAACATGTTATACTCAAAAAGACCCAGTGTGTGAGCCACTCAGGCTATCGAAGGAGCATGAGTCCTTGACATCCACCGCCAAGTAGACATCTGCGGTTAGTTTTGTTTCGAATTAAAATTCGGACAATATTACTGAATTTAAACGTATCCGAAATAAAGAAAAAAAAAATTTGGACGGAATTTGAATAATTTTCGAATCGTTTTCAAATACTTTTCAAATAGTTTTCAAATTTGAATTAGAAAAATACTCAAATTTGAATAGTTTTTAAATGTCCAAAGATAACAAAATAGAATAGATAACAAAAGGAATAGAACAGAAAAAAAATCAATAGACTGGAAAAGAATATAACAGAAAACAAAAGAATAGAATACAACAGAGTAAGGCTGGATTCACACCATTGCGGTGCGAATTCCAGCCTGTTTGCTGCTGAGAAGGGGCGGGGGTAGAAGCACAGCAGCTGCGAGGGGAGGGAGGGGGAGGGGAGGTGCAGTGAGGAGGGGAAAGATCCCCGTAAGATTGTCATTCAATGCGGAGCACATCTGCAGGTCAGATGCGCTCCCATTGAACAGAATGGCCTGGGAATTCGCACCGCATTGCACAGAAAACGCACACGTTTTCTGTGCAATGCGGACTGTTAATGCACCGCACCTATGTGAACCTGACACATTGAAAACAATGCATTTTCAAGTGTCATGCGAATTGGATGCGGTGCAAGCCGCATCCAATCCGCATAGGTGTGAACCCAGCCTGAAACATCTCTGTTCCACTCCCCCACATTATATTCTTTCATTTTCTGTTATATTCCCCTCTATTGTATTCTATCTTTTCCATTCTATTCCTACACCCCATTCTCCTTGAAATTTGGAAAACTGTTCATATTTGAAAACGATTCATATTCGAAAACGTTTGTAATTTATTTGAAAACTTTTTGAAATGGATTCTAAAACTTTTCGAATTCGAAAACTTTTCGAAATTGATTTGAAAACGAATAAAGAAAACAAATTCCAAAAACGAATTAAACAAATGAAACAAATTTAACTAAGCAAATTTATGTAAATAACGAATCGAAGTGAAACTGAACACATTTTTTTGCTCTGCACATGTCTACCGCCAAGAGTGCCGGTCTGGGAGGGAGCTCCTCCTGCCTCCTGAAAGCACTGAATATATGAGAAAGTCCCTCTGTTTAGTGGCAACCTCAGCCTGGACTCCCTTCAGGCCACACCTCCAACGCCATCCCCATGATTAAGCTCCAAGGTGCGGAGCGAAACACATTGGGGGCGTGGCCTGGAGGGAGTAGAAGTAGCAGGAAGTGCGATAGCAGAGATGTGCTGCTAAAGGGAGACTTTCGCATTGAACAAACACGTTATACTTACCTGCTCTGTGTAATGGTTTTGCACAGAGCAGTCTTGATCCTCCTTTTTTCGGGTACCCCGCCAGTGCTCCTGGCCCCTCCTTCCTGCCCCCAGAGCAAGCGGCTTGCAATGGGGGCCATCAAGCAGGTTCGCTCCCAAACTGCTGCTCTGCGTGTCCAAAAGCTGTAACTTGGCCCCGCCCCCTCTCTCTTCTCATTGGCTCACTGGCTGTGATTGACAGCAGTGGGAGCAGAGGCTTTCGTTCACATCGCTCGATCGTATTGGGGCTCAGGTGAGTATTAAAGGGGGCTGCTGCACACAGAAGGTTTTTTACCTCCATGCATAGTAGGGTTGTCCCGATACCACTCTTTTAATACCGAGTACAAGTACCGATACGTTTTTTCAAGTACTCACCGATTACCGATGCTTTTTTTTAACGTCATGTGACAGTGGCACCAATATGCAACACTGATGACGCATGGACTGTGTCAGTAGTTTATTTTAATTTTATTTTATTTTTTTTACAAGTTTATTTTTTACAGTGTATTTTATTATTTTTTACATATTTTTTTTTTACAATGCTTTTTTTTTTGGGGGGGGGGGGGGGGTNAACGCTGTCAGTGTGTTTTTTATTTTTACAATTTAATCTTTTAAATATTTATTTATTACAATTCTTTTAGTTTTTTTTTAATTTTATCAACCTCATTGGGGGTTGCTTTGGTGAGATATCAGGGGTCTTAACAGCCCGCTATCTCCCTTTTGAGACAGGGAAAGGAACTGAGGACACAGATTCCCCAGTCCCTTTCTCAGCAGCCTCAGCTGCAGTAAAGATGAATGGACAAATGGACAGGAGATAGCGGCTCCTCCCCATTCATAAACTGAAATATTGTAAACACAGTTTACGATGCTTAGTGACAGTCATGAATGGACAGACAAGTGATCACTGTTCATTTGGAAAAGGAAGAAGCCGGTAAATGACATATTTGCTGGCTCCTTCCTCCACTCTCCATCCTGAGCGATCGAGGACAGAGGGGGCGAGGAGCACGAAGAGGTACCGGAGGAGCATGGAGGGGGACCGAGGAGCACTGAGGGGGACTGGAGGAGCACGGAGGGGGACAGAGGAGCAAGAAG
>BLSH010331606.1:376431-407532 GCA_018402905.1 Glandirana rugosa | reverse complement strand
AAGGAGCACGGAGGGGGACAGGAGCATGGAGGAGGATCGTAGGAGCACGGAGGGGGACCGAGGATCATGGAGGGGGACCGAGGCACAAGGAGGGGAACTGGAGGAGCACGGAGGGGGGCCGAAGGAGGATGGAGCACTGAGGGGGCGGAGGAGCACGGAGGAGGACAGGAGCATGCAGGGGGATCGGAGGGGCACAGAGGGGGACCGAGGAGCACAGAGGGGGACCAGAGGCACACGTAGGGGGACCGGAGGAGCACGGAGGGGGACCAAGGTGCACTGGGGGGGGGGCGGAGGAGCACAGAGGGGGACAGGAGCATGGAGGGGGACAGGAGCATGGAGGGGGACTGGAGGAGGTCACGTGGGACAGTCAGGGGGTGATCAGTGATGCGGGGGAATTACAATCACTGATCTCCCTGTATACATTTCATTAAAGCAGCTGAAAGCTGCGGGAGGAGAAGTGGCTGCCAGCTGCTTTAATGAAATGTATACAGGGAGATCGGTGATTGTAACTCCCCCCAGCACCGCACCGATCACCGCCTGACTGCCCAAGTATCAGAATAGGCATTGGAGCATTTTTCCAGAGTACTTGGGAAAATGCTCTGTATTGGCACAGATACCGATACTAGTATCGGTTTCGGCGCAACCCTAACGCATAGAATGCAAAAAGGTAAAAACTTTGAGCCTTCAGAACCACTTAAAAAACAAAAAACACCAAATCTGAGAACTGGTAAGCAGCAACATATTAAATTCATTTCTTGGGTTTCTAATCAATTAAAAAAAAAAAAAACCCGACATGAAATACGAAAGCTGCTGTCCTCTTCTTGAAAATGCTATATGCCTGCCTTACTTTGGCCCCTTTCACACTTGTGTGACTTGTCCTGTGACTTGGGACTGCAAAGTCGCATGACAAGTCGTTCCTCATGTTTTCCACTGACCACCGTTCATATCTGTGCGACTTTAAGTCTCAGCGACTTAAAAGTAGTCCCTGCACTACTTTGGTCCGACTTTGACGCGACTTGAGGTCCATGGATCTCAGGATTACACAGGCATTGCTTCAAGTCGCATCAAAATCTCGGCTAAATCGCGGCAAAAATTTGTGGTAAAATCGTGCGGCTTTTAGGTCCCACAAGTGTCAAAAGGCCTTAGTCATACAGGGTCTTCAATACCTTCTTAGTTAAAGACTTGGAAGAAACATGGATCCTTAACTTTCCAGGTAATTAACTGTGGGGGGGATTGAAGTCATCAAGTCAGATAAGCAGCATGACAGCCAGCCGGTTAATATTTTCAGAGTGAGATCAGCAAGGCCTTCGATTTTGTTGCAGCAAAGGTTTTCTTTTAAAAGAAATGAGGCAGGGTGCTGAATCAATTAGAATAGCTCTGCAGTGGACCACATCAGTTTTAATGAGCACTTCGGGGTTTAAAATACTCATTATGTGTTTGTAAACCGATTTTATGCACAAGGTAATTTGCAAGCTGAAAATTCTAAAAATTTTATACAAGAAAGTGTTTTCTTAACCACTCACCTAATTGCAATCCTATATAAACGCCTTTAAGTGATACTTCAGTCCAGAATTCTTTTTTACGTTTTGTTAGTTTTGTAGTTTTTCTGTGTCCCTGTTGGGGAGATTTTTTTCTGACTTTATGTCCCAGTGACACCTTGTTTGTCAGGATGCGATAGGGGTCACCAGGACAGAAAATGAGAAGCCATAAAGAAATATATAGAATTTGTAAAAAAATTCCTTACTTAATTTAAAAGTAAGAATTCAATATACTGTAAATAATATAATTCGATACCTGGGTGGAAGTGTTTGCATTCAAAGTAATCTATCATTTATTTTCACTGCAGATTTACTTGTTGTATAATTGCATATTGGCATGCTTAGTTAGGCTGAAAAGGACATCTGTCCATCAAGTCTACAGTGTGCCTCAAAAATAAATAATAAAAAAAAAAGGTTCAGAACAAAGCAATGGCACTATAGAGCATTGCATTTACCTTTAAAGTAGTTGTAAGTCTCAGACATTAAATATGTACAAAGTATATCCTTCTATAGTGTGTTCTTCATAGGTGTGTGCGGCCTATTGCATTAGGGTGTGTACCCTAAAGCCCAAGCACACGTGTGTATGTGTTGTGGCGTTATGAAAGGCGAGGTGATTGATGGACCTCATGTTTCACCTTGCATGCGTTCACTTGTAGGAAACTAAGGTGGAATCCAGTCTGGGTTTTACCAGCCACCTTGGCAGGCTTGGTTCCGGACCAGATTTTGCGGTCCACTTGTGTCCATAAACAGGAGGTATAAAGGAAGCAGGTCTGAATCAGATAATTGCTCTGTACTGGGACTCGGGATCCGTCAAACCTGAGAGAGCTTGAACGGAAGTTTGCTTTATGACTGAAACAAAAGGTTTGAATTGTCTTTGTTTTGTGGGTGACTGGGAGAAGCCCTTCACCGCTCAGTTAGGGAAACTGAAGATGTTTAGTTAGAGCCTGGGTGGCAAGGATTTATTTTCTGTTTTGTTTGTTTTATTTTCATGTAACCTTTTAAAATAAAACTGACTACAAGCTTTTAAGAAAACTTGCCGTTTGAACTGCCTTTTTTCTCAGGGAAGGTGATCCCCATTGAGCTAACCCCCCACAGATGGTGGAGGATGCGGGCATCTTCCTAAACAAGTGAAAAGATGGAGGATGTGTTAAAAGCACTGCTGCAGGCCACTGCAACCCAGCAGGGAACCAATCGCCAGGTCGCACAGGCCACTGCAGCGCAGCAGGAGGCAAATGGCCAGCAGCAGGAGGCGAATCGCGAGGCCATTGCAGCCCAGCAGGAGGCGAATTGCCAGGCCATTGCAGTCCAGAAGGAGATGAATCGCCAATTTGCGGAGGCCTTGGTGGAGTTAAGGAAGGGATCCCCAAGTCCTTTGCTGGTGGAACAGAAAACGGCTCGTGCCATTTATTTCCTGCAGAAGATGACACCTGCAGATGATGTGGAAGCATACTTCACAACTTTTGAAAGAGTCGCTGTTCGAAAAGGATGGCAAAGAGAGCAATGGGCAGGACTGCTAGTGCCCTTTCTGACATGAGAACCCTAAAAGGCATATTATGACCTGGAACCAGATGCTGCCCAGGATTATGAGACACTGAAAGAGCAGATGCTTGCACGCATGGGCATCAAGATTGCAGTCCAAGATCAACAGGTGCATAGGCGGTTATACAGTACTGACAAGCCATCCCGCTCCCAAATGTTTGACTTGATATAACTCACCAAGAAATGGCTGCAGCCAGAGACTTTGTCGTCATTAAGATTGTGGAGCGTATGGTTATGGACCATTATTTATGGGTGCTTCCTGCCACTTTGAGGAAGTGTGTGAGCCAGGTTGACTCTAAGAGTGAAAACTAGCTGGTGGACCTGGTGGAGAGATATACTGCTGCCAAGGGCTTGTTTAATCCATCTGTGCCCCACTCCAATGTTTCTAGGGGTGAAAAATTGCCCGGAGCAACCGGTAAGACTGTTCCAGAGTTCAAGGGCCTGGAGAAAAATTACAAGACTGTTGCCACAGATAATGAGACTATGGGCTCAGGATCTAGAGACTGGCCAAGCTGCTAACTGTTCCCTAAATGATGAACCAATGCAATGTGATAATGCTTACTTGAAAAAACGCATGTCTCTTTTTGCACAGGTGGCATGTACTGCAACATGTCAGGAACGCATGGAAAAACAAATGTGTGTAATTTCAATTGATGGAAAGCCAATCACGGCTCTGCTAGATTCTGGTAGTGTGGTGACATTAGTCAAAGGTAATTATGCAAATCCCACAAAGTTACACCCTAGCACTGTTGGGGTTATTTGCATACATGATGACACACGTGACTACTAGACTGCTGTGGTTGAGATTGATACCCCTTGGGGCATCGAGACACATTCAGTGGGGGTGGTACCCTCACTGCTCCATGAAGCCCTAATGGGGAGAGATTTTCCCCACTTTTGGAGTTTATGGGAAAACAAAAGTAGTCAGGAGGACAGAGCTCCCCCTTCTGAGGAAACACTGGAACTAACACCCGACCCTTTTGACTACAAAATTGAAAGGAAAACCGTTGGCGTGTCCGAGGAAGGAGAAGATCCTTTTTCTGTAATGGCTGGGGAGCAGGAGGAGCTGGAATCCAGCCCCCAGCTGGAGGTTAATGAACAAGAAATTATCTCTAACTCTATTAGTGAGAGTGGACAGAATGTGGTGCCTGACTTAGAGGTCAGAAACGATGATTTTTGTACTGTAAACAACTAAAAGACACCACACTCAATAGAGCCAGAGAAAACATTAAAATATTAGATGGGGAACCTGCTGAACCTAATATAGGGGTGTCTTTTCCCTACATGGCTCTTAAAAATAACTTGCTGTATCAGGTGGTAAAGAAAGGAGAGGAGGAGGTAGAGCAGCTAGTGGTTCCCAAACCCTATCAATGGTATTAGATTTAGCCCATGGTCATATAACGGGGGGACATCTGGGTATTGAGAAGACCAAGGAGAGAATAACCCAGATATTCTTTTGGCCCGGGTTATACAGTATGCAGATGTCAACGAATATTTTGAGTCATGCCCAGAGTGTCAGTATTCTGCACCATTGCCCCATTTTCGCAGTCTGCTGGTACCTTTACCAATCATTGAAGTGCCTTTTTAAAGAGTTGGCATGGACCTGGTGGGACCAGTAGTAAAGTCTTCTCGGGGACATCAGCACATACTGGTAATACTGGACTATGCCACATGATACCCTGAAGCCAGTCCCTTGCGTAATACCTCAGCTAAAACTATTGCCAAAGAGCTTGTCCAGGTATTTAGTCATGTGGGTATTCCAAAAGAGACATTGACAGACCAAGGCACCCTATTTATGTTCCGAGTCACTAAAGAATTTTGTAAGTTGTTCAAAATCTCCCATCTCCGTACCTCTATCTACCACCCGCAAACTGATGGTCTTGTGGAGAGATTTAACAAAACGCTCAAAAGCATGTTAACAAAGGTGGTGGGCAAAGATGGGAGAAATTGGGATTTTTTGCTGCCATACCTCATGTTTGCCATACGGGAGGTACCTTAGGCATCTACAGGTTACTCCCCTTTTGAACTACTGTATGAGAGACATCCCAGGGGATTGCTAGATGTTGGAAAACGTGGGAGGGAGCGACCATGCCTTATAGAAGTGTCATCAAGCATATCTCACTGATGCAAGATAGAATTGCTGCTGTCATGCCGCTCTTACAGGAACTAAAGGCGCAAGCCCAGGAGGCCCAGAGAAGGGTTTATAATCGGGGGCCAAGACCTGGGTCTTCAACCCTGGTGATAGAGTGCTGGTACTAGTCCCCACAGTTGAGAGTAAATTCCTAGCAAAGTGGCAAGGTCCCTTTGAAATTATGGAAAGAGTTTACCAGCCAGGGAAAGGGAAACCGTAGCAAATATATCACCTTAATCTCTTGAAAACTTAGAAGGACAGAGAGTCTTTACTGGCAATGCCAACCCCCCAAAAGGACATGGCCCCTGTGACACCTAAAGTACCCATAATTGAAACCTTGTCAGGGGCCCAGCAGAAGGACATTAAAGAATTTGTGAGTAAGACTAGAGACTTTTTCTCTCATCTGCCCGGACTGACCACAGTTATACACCATGTCATAATTATGGAACCAGGTGTCCGCGTAAATGTAAAGCCCTATAGAATATCCAAAGCTAGGTGCGAAGCAGTTGCAAATGAAATAAAGAACATGTTAGAGCTGGATGTGATAGAGGAGTTCCACAGTGACTGGTTAAGCTCCATAGTGTTGGTCCCAAAACCAGATGGAACTATAAGGTTTTGTAATGATTTCTGGAAGTTGAACAGCATACCCAATGCCTCGGGTTAATGAGCTTGTTGACAGATTGGAAGGTGGCCGGTACATAACTACTTTAGATCTGACCAAAGGTTATGGGCAGATAACCCTAAGGGAGTCTACAAAAGAGAAAACTGCATTTTCTACCCCCAAGGGGTCCTACTGGTATAAGCGGATGCCTTTTGGCTTGCATGATGCTCCAGGCTCATTCGAGAGAATGATGGATAAGACCTTAAGACCACATCGCCAATATGCAGCCGCCTATTTGGAAGATGTGGTCATCCACAGCCCAGATTGGGAATCTCATTTGCCCTGGATGCAAGCAGTAGTAGATTATCTTAGGAAAGCAGGACTCACTGCCAACCCCAGAAAGTGTGCCACAGGCTTGGAGGAGGCCAAATACCTTGGCTACATTATTGGTCGGGGGCTGATCAAGCCTCGGATCAATAAGATTGAGTCAGTTCAAAAGTGGCCCCAACCTATAAATAAAAAGCAAGTTTGTGCATTTCTTGGGATCATAGGGTACTACAGGCACCCAATTTTGCCACCATTGCAGCCCCAATGACAGATCTGATGAAGGGTAGAGGGTCGGTCATGATCAAATGGAACCCTGAGGCAGAGAAGGCATTTCAAATGTTGAAGCAGGCCCTTTGTGCTTAACCTGTGCTCATGGCCCCAGATTTCACAAAGGAGTTTGTGGTGCAGATACCTCTGATGTGGGACTGGGTGCTGTACTGTCCCAAGTCAAAGATGGGGAGGAGCACCCAGTGGTTTACCTTAGCAGAAAGCTCAACAGACATGAGAAAAACTATGCCATTGTTGAGAAGGAATGTTTAGCTATCAAATGGGCCTTAGAGGCCCTAAAATATTACCTGTTGGGGAGACCATTCAAAATAGTCACTGATCATGCCTTTCTTAAATGGATGTGTAATAACAAGAAGAAAAACTACTCTTCAAGTATTTAGGTTCACAGTGGAACATAGAGCTGGGAAACTCCAAAATAATGCAGATGCCCTGTTCTGTATCAATTGTCTGGTTGGGACAGTTGCTCAGCCGCAGGGGCTTGAGCAGAGGGGGGATATGTGACATTATGAAAGGCGAGGTGATCGATGGACGTTATGTTTCACCTCGCATATGTTTACTTGCAGGAAACTAAGGTGGAATCCGGTCCAGGTTTTACCAACCACCTTGGCAGGGTTGGTTCCGGACATGATTATGCGGTCCACTTGTGTCCATTAACAGGTGGTATAAAGGAAGCAGGACTGTATCAGATGATTGCTCTGTACTGGGACTCAGGATCCATCAAACCTGAGAGAGCTTGAACTTAAGCTTGCTTTATGACTGAAACAAAAGGTTTGCATTGTCTTTGTTTTGTGGGTGACTGGGAGAAGTCCTTCACTGCTCAGTTAGGGAAACTGAAGATGTTTCGTAAGAGCCTGGATGGCAAGGATTTATTTTCTGTTGTGTTTGTTTTATTTTCATGCAACCTTTTAAAATAAAACTAGCTACAAGTCAGCTTTTAAGAAAACTTGCCGATTGAACTGCCTTTTTTCCCAGGGAAGGTGATCCCCCTTGAGCTAACCCCTCACAGTATATATATATATATATATATATATATATATATATATATATATATATATACGGGGCTTTTTTTCTTAGGGAATAGGTGCAGGAACTCAAACACCCCCTCTTCACCCTGGGGATGGGGGAGTCGTAGAGGAAGGTTAGCATGCCGCATCAAATCACTAACAGTGGGAGAGTCTTAATGGGACATTGTTAAATACCAATAGCGCTTTACAGAGTGCAGAGTTCAGGAGTGAGCTATGTATACAGAGTGCAGGTTTCAAAGTGCGCTATGTATAGAGTACAGGGTTGAGAAGTGCATGCGCATAGGGTGAAGAGATGGGGAGTGCGCTGCATATAGATTTCAGCATTGAGGTGTGCGCTGCATGTCGATTGCAGCGTTGAGGAATGCGCTGCATGTTGATTGCAGGGTTCAGGAGTGTGCTGCGCATACAGTGCAGGTTTGAGGAGTGTGCTGCATATAGAGTGCACGGTTGAGGAATGCAATGCGTATAGAGTGCAGGGTTGTGGAGTGTGCGAATCGGAGTGACCCGGCACCAGTGAAGGACCATTGGTAGTGAAAAGCTTCCTGTGGAGGTGGAGAGGTGTTTGCTATGCAAAGATATGTCCGCCAGCGAGGGCCCCTGCATTATATGCGGATTTGTTAGTTTGGTGGGGATATGTTTGCTCTGCAAAGACATTATCGGTTAACCTATCAGCTTTTGCAGAGGGATTTACGCTGGTTTCTCTCTATGTGCCTGATCTCCACGTGGATACACCATAGCGTTTCCCTGCAGGTAGCCTCGCGTCCATAGGAAATTTAGTATGATCCGGGTATGCATTGTTCTCTGAACAAGGCAAAACAAGGATTTGCGCTAATGGTAGAAGCGGGAGTTTGTGCACGAGCTTGGTCGGAATAGCGTTCATGATTTCCTAGACGCCAATCTCACTACACGTGGGTCTCTCTGTTAACTGTGGAGAGCGGTTTTTCAAATACAAACAGTGGGGAATTGTACATACTGGTCTCCACAGGCACGATCAGATGCTCCTCTAGTCATTGTTCTGTTTGAATATAAACGTGTTTTTATTAGTTGAGTCTTGTATAACAGCTACTGTTTGAATGAATACATGGGGTCTAATTGGATGATTGTGAAGCCACCACCTCTCTATGTTATCCCTGTTCAGCCCTATAAATAAACGGAGCCCTCATTGCTATTGCTATTCAGGACTGTTTGGGAAGGGAGCTTCCAATGTGAGAACAACTAATGTGTGTTTTACTTGGTAAGCATTATCCAAAAGAGCTGAAAAGTGTGCTTATTAGCGCAAGCGAAATTAAATGCGCACAGCGTATTATAATTTCTATGACAGTTCTGCAAACTACTTCATGGTCCCCAGCCATGAACCTATAAACTGTCCTACACTAGCTATACCTGTTCTGCAAGCTACTTGATGGATACCAGCCATGAATCTACACACTGTTCCAGTCTACCTATACCTATTCTGCAATCTACTTCATGAATACATACAGCAGATGTTAACGCGTTTCAGCCATAGTGGCTTTGTTCACAACAATTACGTACAGAAACAGCACAGAATATATTTTATAAAAACACCCCCCTCCTTCATTGGTCACAGAAATTTCCAATTAACCTAATGATTCTCAAGTTAAAACAATGAAATCAGAAAGAAAGGAGCCCCAGCCTGGTCCTGGTCATGAAACCTTCCATAGCTGAGGTGGTTAAGCATCTGTTGGCATAAAACGCGTCAACACTAAGTCAGTAATGGGGAAAAGTTACAGGTATACCACAGGCAAAACTGGTGACTAATCTTTTGTCCTCTGTCTGCCACTTTTTGGGCACCACGTCCACTGTTCTGTTCATTCCTGGGTCATTATGGGCCTTGGGGCCTACCAACTCCTCCTACCTCTACCTGCCCCACCTATCCTCCTCATTCTCTTAACTTGCCTTCAGGAGCTTTCCAAAAAGGACAGTCTAAGGATGTTTTTTACCTCTATCCATCTAGAGAATTTAGCTGGCAAAGTTCATTACAGACAAAACATGAATTCTACAAAAAATAATTTGACTTTACAGTTTCTCCTCAAATAAAAACAGAGGCAAAATTCTTCTAACCTTTAAATAACCACGCGCGAAAGTAGACGGAGATGAAAATGAGTACTTTTCTTTGTAAGGATGAAAGGCTGCAATTGAAAATGTAATTATGTTTGCAAACACTTATAAAGTAATTTTATGCACCCAATGCATTGAAATTCAAAAGAACTCTCTAAAAAAAAAAAACATCAAAGTCGGGATGGACCAGATAGCATCAAACTTTGGAGAACATAGGACGGCAGAGCTTGCTGAGATAGGCAATATTTTCGGAGTAAAATGGCGAATATAAAACAAGCAGCAAATGCAAACTATTTATTCTATAAATCTCATAGTTAACCCTTAGAGCGCCCCCTGCAGGTTAACCCCTTCACTGCCAATGGCATTTACACAGTAATCAGTGCATCTTTTTAGCACTGATCGCTGTATAAATGCCAATGGTCCCAAAAAAGTGTCAAAATGGTCCGACATGTCTGCCCCAATATTGCAGTAACGCTAAAAATCGCCGCCATTACTAGTAAAAAATAAAAAAAAATTAAAACCCCAAAAATTAATTCTCATCATCCGTAAACGCGGCCACTTTTGCGCAAACCAATCAATAAACGCCGATTGCGATTTTTTTTTATCACAAATATGAGGAAGAATATAAATCAGCCAAAACTGATGAAAAAAAATGTTTTTTTGGATTTTTTTTTTTTGGATTTGTATTTTAGCAAAAAGTAAGAAATTTGGTTTTTTTTTTTGCAAAATTGTCGCTCTTCTTTTGTTTATAGCGTAGATCAGAAATTACACAGCGATGATCAAATACCACCAAAAGAAAGCTCTGTTTGTGGGAAAAAAGGACGCAAATTTCGTTTGGGTACAACGTCGCACGACTGCGCAATTGTTAGTTAAAGCGACGCAGCGCCGAATCGCAAAAAGGGCTCTGGTCCTAAAGTGTGAAATCCTTCCGGAGCTGAAGTGGTTAAGAATGGTCAAACATTCCCATAGACACTTCTAAACCTTGTGGACAGCCTTCCAAGAAGAGTTGAAGCTGTTATAGCTGCAAAGGGTGGGCCAACTCAATATTGAACCCTACAGTCTAAGACTGGGAGGCCATTAAAGTTCATGTGCATGTAAAGGCAGGTGTCCCAATACTTTTGGTAATATAGTGTATGTCCTGCCTTTGGACAGGGGTTTTCGGAGTAAAATGGCGAATATAAAACAAGCAGCAAATGCAAACTATTTATTCTATAAATCTCATATTGAGATTTTCTCATCTAGGATATGATGACCACAGGGACTAAATCAATCCGCTGTAGATTCTGGTGAAGAGGCTGACTGTTTTTTTGATCTTTTAACTTAGGGAAAGTAAACTGTAGATCTATTTTTTAGATCTTTGGCACCATCCTCAACTGTATACAATTTTCTTAAGGATTTTTTTTTAAGAAAGTTTCTTGTTATTAAAAAAGCACTTCTTGTGGCAGAATGACCATGGTCAGGGGTCAGTCTCGGAGACCAGTCCAAGTACTAATCGGTATTCACCAGAGCTCCTGATGATGGAGATTAGTTTTGCTGCATGTTAGTACCAGGTCGCAGTTCTCAGGGGGTGAGCAAGCTGGAGTCCAGTAGCAGCTATAGCAGGTAGGGATAAAGCAGAAGCGTAGTCAGTAAACAAGTCCAAGGTCTGTAACAAGTGGTTGCGAACAAATGGAAGCGTAGTCGAGGAAGAAGCCAAAGGTTGGTAACGGGTGGTTGCAGGTTGGGATCCAGCAGAAGCATAGTCAGTAAACCAAACCAAAAGTTGGTAATGTGGTTGCAGGTTGGGATTAAGCAGAAGTGTAGACAAGCCAAAGTTCAGTAATGAGCGATAGCAAAGATACGGATGACAGCAGGAAAGACAAGAGTGAGATATTGGCTGGAGAGAGCACAATAATCTGGCAAACGGGAAGTGCAGAAACATGGCTAAATTAGGAAGTTCATGGGAGGAGCAAAAAGTGCAAGGTTCACGAGTAGCAAGGCAAGGTTGTCTAAGCAATCAGGCAGGGAACTGTCCGGCATCTCAGGTGGCTCAATGAGAAGAGTTACTGCCAGACACAATGGAGGTGCTGGGTTCAGGTCCAAGCCCTGACAAAGCCACTGCTTTGTAATTAGCAGCAATGTTGTCAGCCTGCCACCAGCGCTCCTTCAGTTCAGTCTGTGTATCATGTAGATATCCCAATGGCCAACTGAAGGACCTTGCGCAGAGTTTGGCTTTTCCCTCACGACCTGTCCCGATGACTGCACATGAAGGTGAATTTCCCAGAGGAGACACAGACAGCAATAGAAATGTGGTCCTACTACCTACCTACCTACTTCATTCAAAGTTCCATTATAAGATAATATTCATTTGAGATATTTTTAAGAAGTAGTTTTCAACTACTTTATTGGGCATTTTACACGTCAGCTACTTTTTTTGTACATATTGTAATGATTTGTACCATATTTAAAGTGGAACTAAACTCAAAAAATGGAAGATTTGTTATAGGGAACATCTAGAAATGTTAATTGTACCAAAGCAGTACCTTGAAAAATGTACCTTTTGCATCCTGAAAAACAGCATTGCTTTTCTTGGTATGTAAGGGGGTACCTAGGCACTCTTGTGCCTACAGCCTCATAGTTGTGTTATGTAACCAAGTACAAATGCAGTTACTTGAAGTCCCCAAAAGAACACATCCTTTGCTAGGAAGCTGACTGTAGCTGATAGATAAGGTAGTTGGCAGCAGGAGGAGTCTTTGGCTTGGAGGTTCAGGTGGCTGAGGACAATGCCATCCCACTGGAAGGACAGTACCCTGACATCTCCTGGCTCAGTGTCCATCACAGTGACTGAGGCTTAATCAGAAGCTGCAAACTCTTATAGTCCCCACTGGCAGCCCGCACATCAGTTACAACACTGATAGACCCAGCGCCTGTTGCCAGCACACTTGTCCAGTTCCTTCTGCCCCATCAGGCAGGATCAATCTGAGCACTGTATAGTGGTAAGAGCTGGAAGATATACAGTATCCCCGGCCATGTCTAGGAGTATGGGGGATATTGGGAGCCCAAGGGATTGTGAGAGGCCTCAATTTTACCAAGATGGCTGTCCCAATGCAGACACAATGCAAAACAAGGCATGGTAAAGTCAGTAATGGGGAGTGAGCAGAGAGACCATAGTGTCAGGAAGAGCATGCCATAAAGCAAGATGTCTCCTCAAGACAAATCTCTGCACACAGATGCAGGCTGACATACAGCTGTACAGAATGTGCATGTGCGCATTCATGCGCAATGGTGTGCCCGTACACCTTTTAATATTTTTAATGTCCTGTCCCTCTGAATGCTACAATTTGTGACTTAAAATGCCTTAAGATGCCCTTAGAGAGAATGCTGCCCTCTCTCTGTGCTGGTGGAGCTGAGTAGTAGCCACACCACTCTTTACAAGTGGATAGGAGGAGATTAAAAAAAAAAAACCCTCAGCATTCCAATCAGGACCCCCAAGACATGAAGAAAGACCACGTACACTATATTACCAAAAGTATTGGGACGCCTGCCTTTACATGCACATGAACTTCATTGGCATCCCAGTCTTAGTCTGTAGGGTTCAATATTGAGTTGGCCAACCCTTTGCAGCTATAACAGCTTCATCTCTTCTGGGAAGGCTGTCCACAAGGTTTAGGAGTGTCTATGGGAATGTTTGACCATTCTTCCAGAAGTTCATTTGTGAGGTCAGGCACTGATGTGAACGATAAGGCTTGGCTCGCAGTCTCCGCTCGAATTCATCCTAAAGGTGTTCTATCGTATTGAGGTCAGGACTCTATGCAGACCAGTCAAGTTCCTTCACCCCAAACTCGCTCATCCATGTCTTTATGGACCTTGCTTTGTGCAGTGGTGCGCAGTCATATTGGAACAGGAAGGGGCCATCCCCAAACTCTTCCCACAAAGTCGGGATCATAAAATTGTCCAAAATGTCTTGGTATTCTGACGCCTTAAGAGTTCCCTTCATTGGAACTAAGGGGCCAAGCCCAACCCCTGAAAAACAACCCCACACCATAATCCCCCCTCCACCTAATGATTTGGACCATTGCACAAAACAAGGTCCATAACGGCATGGATGAGTGAGTTTGGGGTGGAGGAACTTGACTGAGTCCTGACCTCAACCCAATAGAACACCTTTGAGATTAATTAGAGTGGAGACTGCGAGCCAGGCTTTCTCATCCACATTAGTGCCCGACCTCACAAATGCACTTTTTTAACCACTTGCCGACCGCAGTTTGACGGCGACAGAGTGGCTCGTTATCGCAAACCGCCGTCATATGACGGCGGCTGCGATAACTAGTGCTGTGGGCGCGCTCGCGTGCTCACTGTGTTCGGGGGGCGGCCAGGGAGCGGGTAGGGCGGACTCGATCGCTGCCGGTTACCCGCAATGGCCCCCCCGCAGTGAGAGAACGGTGGTCGGTGTAAGTAAACACAGAACTCCGTTCTCATAGAGGGGGAAGGGCGATGATCACAGGCTTCATGTATATGGAAGCCGGGATCATCCCCTTTCCCCAGCCAGGGCAGCCCACACACAGTTAGAACACGCCCAGGGAACACAGTTAAGTCTTAGAGTGCCCCCTGCAGGTTAACCCCTTCACTGCCAATGGCATTTACACAGTAATCAGTGCATTTTTATAGCACTGATCGCTGTATAAATGCCAATGGTCCCAAAAAAGTGTCAAAATGGTCCGACATGTCCGCCGCCATTACTAGTAAAAAAAAAAAAAAAAACAGAAATGAATTCTCAGCGTCCGTAAACGCGGCAAAAATACCAAAAATATGAGTAAGAATATAAATCGGCCAAAACCGATGGAAAAAAAAATTTTTAATTTTTTTTTTGGATTTGTATTTTAGCAAAAGGTAAGAAATTTGTTTTTTTTTGCAAAATTGTCACAATCAGAAATGACGCAGAGGTGATCAAATGCCACCAAAAGAAAGCTCTATTTGTGGGAAGAAAAGGACGCAAATTTCGTTTGGGTACAACGTCGCACGACCGTGCAATTGTCAGTTAAAGTGACGCAGTGCCGAATCGCAAAAAGTGCTCTGGTCCTAAAGGGGGAAATCCTTCCGGGGCTGAAGTGGTTAAGAATGGTCAAACATTCCCATAGACACTCCTAAACCTTGTGGACGGCCTTCCCAGAAGAGTTGAAGCTGTTATAGCTGCAAAGGGTGGGCCAACTCAATATTGAACCCTACGGACTAAGACTGGGAGGCCATTAAAGTTCATGTGCATGTAAAGGCAGGTGTCCCAATACTTTTGGTAATATAGTGTATGTCCTGCCTTTGGACAGGGGTTTTCCCCACCTGCAATTATGGGGGGTTGTTTACTTCACCCCACGAGGTGACCACAAACTCACTAGATGTAAGTTGTTCTGTTATTTTTCTCTTTTTTTCTATTAAATACCTGTATAACTTGTAACCGGTGGCCACTCAGAACCAGACCATGGGTCCTCATTCTTCTTCTTTGGCTTGACCTTCTGGACCACCATCTATCGTACCCTCTTTACAAGCTTCCTCACCAGACCTGTATTGCATTGGTGACCAGTAAGGTTATTGAGTGCTGATTTCCGAGAGCCCTGGGTCTAAATTTGGTGCCTATTTCCACTGCAAAGTTTTATTTAGCCACACTGCACAACAGCTGTAACAGAAAAGTCTATTAAAATGGAAATTATTCATACAATGTCTATCTGACTGCCTATCTATTCCTATGAATAGTTCTGTTGGTCTTTAATTACTGTGCAGCTTCTTTATAAATGAATCCCAGTGTATTTTAGAAGCCATTTTGGGAGATACTCTGGAAAACCTATACTCAGTGGCTCACAGATTTCATTATTATCGATGACTGGCTGAGATTAATCAGTCGAGGAGCAAAGCATCCCTCGACATTTTGTTAAAACGGAACGTACAAATACCTGTGAATACGAATTGCACATATAAATTCCGTATATCATGGCAATCAGATTTAATATTTGATCTTCGCCATCAGAATATTAATAGGTAACAGTTAGAGGACCATTTTTGGGAGGGATTTTTAGGGTGCCATTTGATCAAGAAGAACAATATATGTAAAAATCAATCAATTGACGAAACATGTTGGGATCTAAGCATCGTGTTCTGACCATCAAAGCACCATACTCTCTGATATGTATATGTGCTCTATGTATTTTTATTGAACCGTACAATTTCCTCTTTCAAGTTTTTAATTTTTGTGAATAAACTTTATTGATTTTACATATACTGTTCTTCTTGATCAAATGGCACCCTAAAAATCCCTCCCAAAAAAGGGTCCTCTATCTGTTCTCTGTTACATTTATGGAGATGAGGGGAGAAATATTACGCTGTCACCCAATTGCCATAAAAGTCGACAAATATCAATAGGTGATTGTCAATAGATTGCTGAGGACTACTACCCTCCATGATTATGAAAGGGTCAGCCCACCCAAAACAGATATATCAGTTATCATTCGATAACCCAATCCCTAAAATCTCACATATGCTTTAACCACTTCAGCTCCGGAACATTTTACCCCCTTCGTGACCAGGCCATTTTCCCATCAAGCCGACTGGACCGGAGCTTTTTTCCGTGGGGCCGCATATTTGCGTATTTCCCTTTGTGCTGGGAGGGCACAAAGCCCGGGGTCCTCCAGGAGAGGCCGGGGTCCCGTACTTACGATCAGGACTTGGATCTCCCAATTCCAGGTCACCTGAGCGCTGTGATAGCCTCCGATTGGCCATCA
The DNA here is from genome assembly GCA_018402905.1 of Glandirana rugosa. Classification (NCBI taxonomy): domain Eukaryota; kingdom Metazoa; phylum Chordata; class Amphibia; order Anura; family Ranidae; genus Glandirana; species Glandirana rugosa. Next base: position 391,258 of record BLSH010331606.1, on the reverse strand, counting down.
CAGTGATCAGCAGCGGCGGCTGTCCATGCGGGGCGCCCCCTACTCCCCATGTGGGGCGCCAGACGCATTGATTTCTACAAGCTTTTTTTTTGTTTTTGTTTTTAAGCACGTGATTAGAGCCTTAGGCTCTAATTGGCTTCAAAAAGGTTGGGCTCGGGGCGCAGAGCCCACCCACTTGTGACATTATTAATTCAACGTTCACTATTGTCTTCCTGCTTCTCCTCCCGGTCAATCAGGACAGGAAGCACGTCTTAAAACCGGATTGGCCAGGAGGAGAAGCTGGGGTAGCCGCCCGTGACCTGAATGGGGTAGTGCAGACCTGGCAGGGGGGTGGTTGCCGCACGCCCCCCCCCCCAAAAAAAATGGAGCACCAGCCACCACGGGTGATCAGTCACTGTGAAGCCCGCCCCGTGTCTTCTTTCTTTGCAGAGAAAAAAATGTGCGTGTAAAAAATAAAATAAATAATGATAAAAATTTAAAATACAAAAAAATACCTAGATCAAGGCTTGATCTAGGTCAGTGCCAGGTTTACTGTTTATGTTTGGATCAAAGGCCAGGGTCAAAGGTCAGTGTCTGTATTTTTTTTTATTTTTTTTAGTTCCAGTGTAAGTCGGTGTGTTTCTAAATAAAAAAAAAAAACAAAAAAAAACAAAATGGGCACTATTGTTTTTGGGCTGTACTACGGGTGCAAATAACAAATAACATAGACATATGTGGTATTGCTGCGATCGTCAGGAGCAGAAGAATTTAATATGGGTTGTTCTTTGGTAGAAGGTTATGGTAGTAGCAAGAAATATACAGCTAAATAAAAAAAAACATATTTTCCTTTTGATAATAAAAAAGTCAGGAGATATCCATTACCACTTACCACCATAAGAAAGCCCAATTTGTGCAAAAAAAAAAACACGGTATATAATCCACCTGGATAAATCAAGTAGTTGTGATGATACGCAACGGTTTTACTAACACGTGATTTCAAAATTATGCTTAGGCATTTTTATTTGTTTTAGGTGCAAAGGGGGTTAACTGGCAATTGCTGGATGAACAGCTATGCATTTTTTAAAAAATACATTATTAGGGTTGGCATCTATTTTAAACCACCTGACATTATTTTCTGTCTCCCAAGCTCCCGGGCCTGGCCTATTATGAGAGGCTTCCACCATCCCTGCTGGACTTTTTTTCTATTATGTAGCCCCAGAGTAGAGACTACCACAGGTTGGGGGAAACACCAAAATCCCACGAAGAGCTCAGAGAGCTATAGACAAGTACCCAGATAGCAAGCAATTGTGTCGCAAGTTTGAAAATGACTTGCTAAGCTATTGCTAGGTTTGCCAGGCTTCACAAGTTTGTTGCACAATTGCAGCAAACTCGCATTGCATGGCTCCACATCAACTTTCTTTGCAAACATTCTGCAAGTCTGCTACAAATTCCGGCTCAGTTATGTTGTACAATAGCCATCCCACCACAGGGGTCACTGTGGCTGAATGTTCATGCTGTAGCTTTGCAGAGCTCTTGATGTAGACTCACCACTGCAACTTTGCTCTTGCTAGAGACTTGCCAGGCAAATTTGCTAAAAATTTAAAAAGTGTCAACTAGACCTTGTGCTTCATGTACTCTGCAAGTGTACGGCCTCATTTACACTGCTGTAAATGTTATCTTATCATTACATTTACACAGGGTCGTTTAAGGTCGTTTCCAGGCAGTTGAGTTTAAAGGCTTTTTTTTTAACACAAAAAAATGGGTTCAGACGCCAGTTCAGAGGCATTTGAAACGCCAAACAGCTTGTAAACGCCGCTAAACGAGCCTAAACGTGGTAACTCTTGGACTGTTTGGGTTACAGGCATTTCCATTTTTAAAAAAATATATATATATCTTTTTAAAAACGCTCCTAGACGCAAATGCGGCAAAATGCCGCTAAAAGTGGCATGCAATACGCGGCAAAACGGCCGTTTTAGCCGCCGGCTTCTATCTGTCAAAAAAAAATCATTCAGGGGAGGTTGAAATAGCATCCCCTGTAAATGGAGCAGAGGGAGATCACACTGCAGGAGACCCCAAGGGATATGAGAAACCACTGGAAGGATTTGGCCCACCTATTCCCATGATCTACTGAATTATCATTTAAACCATTTTGAGGGGCTTCAATCATCCCTGTTGATTTTATTTTTCTATTATGAAAAACCACAGGTTGGGGGAAACACCAAAATCTCAAGAAGGGCTCAGAGAGCGCCAGAATGGTATTATCAGAAGGGGATTTCACTGTTGGAGACCCAAGAAGTCGCTTGGGTGATTTGGCCCACTGAATCCCACGATCCACTGAAATATCTCTAAACCCATCCCTGTTAGATTTTGTTTTTCTATTATGAAGAGTAGACTACCAACTATTATGAAGAACCACAAGTTGGGGGAAACACTAAAATCCCAAGCAGAGCTCAGAGAGCGGCAGACGGGTATCATAAGGAGATTGCACTGATGGAGACCCCAAAAGGTATGAGAAGCCACTTAGATGATTCAGTCTACCAAATCCCACAATCTACTGAAATATAAATTAACCCATTATGAGAGGCTTCCACCATGCTTGTTGGATTTATTTTCTATTATGGAGAACCCAGAGTAGAAACTACCACAGGCTGGGGGAAATGCAAAAATCCCAAGAAGAGATCAGAGAGTGATAGATGGGTATTATAACAAGGAGATGGCACTGTTGGAGACCCCAAAGGATATGAAAGCCATCGGGGTGATCTGATCCACCAAAATATCACTTAACCCATTAGGAGATTCTTCCTCCATCCCTGTTGGATTTTTTTTCTATTACGGAGAACTTAGAGTAGAGACTACCACGGGTTGGGGGAAACAGCAAAATCCCAAGAAAGGCACCAACAGCAATGAACAAGTATTATAAGGTGGAGATTACACTGCTGGAGACCTGAAGGGATGAAAGAAACCATTTGGGTGATTGGATCCAGCAAATCCCACAATCCACAAAATATCATATACTTAACCCATTATGAGGGGCTTCCTTCATGCTTGCTGGATTTTTTTTTCTATTATGCAGAACCCAGAAAAGAGACTACCACAGATTGGGGGAAACTCCAAAATTCCAAGAAGGGCACAGAGAGCGATAGACGGGTATTACATAAAGGAGATTACACTGCCAGAGATCACAAAGGATATCAGAAACCACTGGAATGATGTGGTCTCCCAATCACACGATCCACTAAAATATCTCTTAATCCATTATGAGGGGCTTCCACCATTCTTGTTTGATTTTTTTTCTATTATAAAGAACCCATAGTAGAGACTACCACAGGTTGGGGAACACAAAGATCCCAAGATGGGCACCAAGAGAGATAGACATTGGGTATTATAGGAAGGAGACCACACTGCTGGAGACCCCAAAGGATATGGGAAGCTACTGGGGTGGTTCGGCCTACCGTATCCCACAATCCACTGAAATATTACAAAAGCCCATTATGAGGGGTTTCCACCATCTTTGTTGGATTTTTATTTCAATTATGAAGAACCCAGAGTAGAGACTACCACAGGTTGGGGGAAACACCAAAATCCCAAGAAGGGCACAGAGAACGATAGACAGGTAATATAAGAAGGAGATCACACTGCTGTAGACCCAAAGGGATGTGAGAAGCCACCGGGCTGATTCAGTCCACCACATCACATGATCCACTGAAATATCACTTGACCCATTATGAGGGGCTTCCACCATCATCCCTGCTGGATTTTTTTTTTCCATTATGGAGAGCCCAGAGCAGAGACTACCACAAAAATCCCAAGATGGGCACCAAGAGAGATAAACATTAGGTATTATTAGTAGGGGATTGCACTGCTGGAGACCCCATGGGATATAAGAAGCTACTGGGGTGATTCGGTCCACCAAATCCCACAGTTCACTGAAATATCACTCAACTATGGATGGACGCTTTAAACAAAGCTCATTCACTCTCTCCGCTCACCAGACACCAAAAATAAGCCTGCAAGGTTAATGGACTCATTAAAAATTCACAAGCCCCATAAAGATAGTTATTAATAAAAATAGCACAGAATAATTACGGATGGGTCACACCTTTCTGCTTCAGCCTCTCTGTACTCTCAGAACAAAGTACAGGGATGCTATGGTGCCACTCATTTACACTACAAAGGGATTAAACCCCCGACTATATTAACATCCTGTTTATGGGGGCTGCAGGAGCTGTAATGTTCTCATTAGTATGATTATAAAGGCTTTTTCCATGAGTTGTGCACTGCGACACAGACGGCTGGATCTTGGAAAGAGTGTAAATAGCAATGAGTGCATTTGTTAAAGGGCAATTCCTGGTAACCATTAACATTTAGTGAACTGCTAAGTTCATCCAGCAAATGCTGCATCTGGGCTGAAGTCAGAAAGTCCTTTCAATCAGTATGGAGATATTAATGGATCAATTTTTATTTTTAATATATATAATGTTATGTTTGCACAAAAAACAAAAAGTGAACCAAAAAAGTGTACGGGGTGTGCCATTGGTGCCCTTCCAAGGAGGAAGGACCCTTCCCTGACCCCTCACGCTGCAAGACTCCAGACAGTAGCAACGCACTCTGGTCCACCTAGGCAAAAGGCGTGGCTGACCCCTCTCTTCATGGCCAGCTGAAGCCGGCCACCAAGTGCTACATTAGGGGCTCTCCTAAAGAGAGACACCCAAGCCAGGGGAGGAAGGACCTAAGGGTCCTTCAGGGTAGAGCACTGAAGAAGAGGGGCAACCCTTGAAACGCATTAGCCAGCTAGAATTCGGGACGGTGCTCTCCTTGGCAAAGGAGGAATCTGGGTCTGACAGACCACAGTGCTATGGAAAAGTAGCTTGATATGCTATCAATTCTACATGGTTTGTGATACATTTTATACTGATTATCAATAAATATCATATGGGATAATGCACTAGGTTGGTGCGCCCTCTTTTGTTTTTCTTTTTAGCAGTTGCTAATTGGGATAACTCCAGTCCTCTGAAGGCAGCAAGGTCTGAAGCATCCCTGTACTGTGCAGAAACAAGAAGTGCATGGAGAACTGCTAGCAGTGCACCACACTCATGCACTGGGGGTGTTGCTTTTTCTTAAGTAGACCCAAGGACCAATAGCCTACCATTCTTGTGGAGTGAAAAAAGGCGCATAAAAAGTACGGTGATGAACAAATGAAGAAAATGTTACTAAACTTGTGTCTTATATATTTGTTTGCTATAATATATATTGCTGCATATACATACAATCTTTGTTTTACAAAGAAAAAAAATACATGACAAAGGATTCCCAGAGTACCATGGGTTAGCTAAAGAGATATCCTAACAAAAACAGTTTTGGGTGTTCAGGTCCAGCAGTCATTCGGAGTCATGATGAGTCCCAATCTGGGCAAATTAATTAATTGCAATATACTAAGAAATGTATCAGTGTAACACTTCTATATCATTTTATAATCATTTTGGAGGGCGAAAACTGGGAACATTGATCAGTAGATCGCTCCAGCACTATAAGGATCTACTGGGTGATTCAGTCCAACTTTATCCACTCGTGATTGAGGTATAAAGCATTTGTGCCTGATAGGGACGTTTCTTAACAATCAAAATTGCTTTTGTTTTCTCATTTTCTTACAAGATTCCCATACGCTTTATTAAAACCTGTACAATGAAATGGTGACTGTATGTAATATATTGTAAGATTGCTTCCCAAGAACAATGATTTTGACTGTACAAATCTACCGGCTACTAAGTTCCTGTTGTGTTTCTAGAGCAGGAAGTGAAGAAAAATCTCCCCAATGGAGCAGAGACAGAAAAAAATGGATAGGGGTTTTAACCTCTTTCCTATTCTATCCATTATAGATATTCTATCAATTATTAAAAATGACAACTCACAGATTTAGATAGACTTTAAACACCATGTGAGCTATTTAAGGTTGCTCTATATAAGAAGTATTGCTTACCTGTATTGTTTGGCTTTGGTAAACCTTTATGACGTGAAAGTTGAAGCTGTAGATTCCTTTCCTTGGGGCCACAAACACTGATTCCAACGTGAAAAAGTTGCCCACATTTACTAAGATCTGGAAGACATAAAAAAATAAATGAATGCAAGATGAGCCATTGACTTTAGCATCTCTATTATTGTCAGTGTTCATTCTGAGAAACATCAACGTACAAGTAGAAAAATTGTGGGGGTCCATGGTCAGTCTACGGGGGGTCAGCAGTGAGAAACTACAATACTACAAAGACAGCGATCCCTCACATTCAGCCTTCTATGCTCTCTGGATATTGTGGCATAGGGACAAAACCAACCCCTCTTGGCAACTGGCCACTTTTGGCTCAAAATCCTTTCCTGGACCCATGACTGGGGTTAAATCAGTCCCCTGGATCACAATATTCCCATAATATCCTTTAGTGACTGTAACTGCTAATATGGATAGATGGAAAGAAAAGGATTGATTTTGTCAAACCTGCCCTACCCATAATGGGACAATTGAAACAATTGTGCAAGAGCTACATGTCAATGTGGACTTTCAATATTTGTTCCTTCTATCCCCCTTGAAAAATATCCAAGTGTGTAACTCTTGGGTAAGAGAGTCAGGGAAACGAATTACATGGTCAAACATTTGTGAAGCCCCTCCAAATCATTGGGTTTGGGTGTTTCTCGTGACATGTACAGTTAATACTTAAACATTTTAGACAATTGTGCTTTTCCACCCTTGTGGTAACCATTTGGTGAAGACCCTTTTCTGTTCCAGCACGAATGTGCTCTTTTCATAAAGGCAGCTCCATAAAGACATGGTTTGACCAGCTTGGTGTGGAGGAATTTGAGTGACCTTCACAAGGTCCTTTCCAGTGCTACTTACTTTCCTCAAACCAGCTCGACCTCTGTTTCTAAGTCATGTGGCCATGCACATGTCAGGGTTTTACCTGGAGTATTTCTGCTACATCCATTCAGTGCACAGCCAATTGGCATAGCACCCTTTGTCTGACTGAAGGCAGTCCATCTCAATGATGCTTTCGTCCCCATGTCATGCTGTAGCCCATCAATTTGTCACTATCCTACTCCTGTCAGGTGGTAGCCAGAGTGGCTCCTTCCTCATGCCTACCTTATTTAAACATGGTGCAGCTTCCAGCTCATTGCCCAAAGAATGCTTTTACAAGCTAGCTGACGAGAGCCTGGTACACAGTCCTGCTATCCAGCCTCTATTCTCCATTGATTTCTGCGTACCGCCTTTTTCCTTGTTCCTGGATACCTGCATCTGCTGCCTGTCCTGACCTTTGGCTTAACCCTGGTTACTGTGTCTGCTGCCTGTCCTGGCCTCTGGCTTGTCCCTTGTAATCCGTGTCTGCTGCCTGTCCTGACCTCTGGCTTGTCCCTTGTAATCCATGTCTGCTGCCTGTCCTGACATCTGGTTCGTCCCTGGTTATCCATATCTGCAGGCCATCCTGACCTCTGGCTTGCTCCTGACCATCCATTTTCACATAGATAAAAGCACAGACAGAGGGCGCACCTGCCTAGCGCATTATCCTTCATACAAAATGTATTCAAAATCAATAAAATGGTACTCACAAACCAACTCTTGATACAGGCATGTCAGTATATAGACTTCACATCCAAATTTGGCTCTGAAGAAGAGGTACCACCTCGAAAAGCGTTAGCCAATCCTATGCTGATAGGTTCATCTGGTACAGACTACCATAGAGGTGAAGAAGTCTATTTACTGGTCTGTCTCAAGAGTTGGTTTGTGAGTACCATTTTATTGATTTTTAATACATTTTGTATGAAGGATAATGCGCTAGGCTGGTGCGCCCTCTGTCTGTCCAGTCCAGTGAGGGCAGCAAGGTGGCACATATCCTCTTATAACAAGTCAAGGTCTTGGAAAAACATCTGAGTGAGGCTCCAAACTTCGAGCGCAGGATATGAGTTTGTATTTGTGGAATCATCCAGTTTCCCAGCCAGCCCTGACCTCTAAAACTGTTCCATTGACTCGTGGTCCTTAATACTTAGAGAAGAGCGAGTCTGGTGACTGAAGCAGGAAAGCCCAAACTTGTGCTAGTTGGTGTCTGGTGCATACTGGCTGACTCTGTGCTCTTGGATATCCCATGTCACCTGCTCTCACCTGGGAACATCCTCCTACTTAAGTGAGTTCTGAACCATTTCCCAGATCTTATCTATTCCAAACTGATCCTACTTGTCTCCAGGACAACCCACGTCTATTATGCTTCAGGGTGGTTCCTACTACGCAGACCCAGCTAACAGGTCTATCCTGTCCCATGGTGGCCCTTTCTACCATGAACAATCTATCAGTCTGTACTTCTCAGTTAAGACTACCAGCTCTCACTGGGTATAACTTACAGTGTAGCTAGAAGGTCCCCATTGGCACAGTTGACATTCTGACGTCCCTGAAATCAACCCTTAAGATTAATTGGAAATACAGTTGTGAGCCAAGTCTTCTTCAGCACCAGTATCTGATCTCACAACAGGCACACATTCCCAAGGACACACAGCAATATCTTGTGGAAAGACTTGCCAGAAGAGTGGAGGCTGTTATAACTGCAAAAAGTGGGGCAACTCTATAATATTGTATATGGTTTAGGAATGGGATGTCCTACAAGTTCATCTAAGTGTGATGGTCAGTCCACAAACATTTGGTTATATAGTATACAGTACATACAAATGATGTTTATCAGCAGGAAAGGTCTGGGACAAGTGTTCTCTGAAGACAATATTCACACCGTAAGCTCACCAGCCATGAAGTGTATATTTTGCTTGAAACTAGCATGTATGTAGTACATCAGTCTTGAATCACCTGGCTCAGGGAGAGTTTTAGAACACAGTTGTGTGCTTGGTGCTCAGATTTGAGTAATAATAGCAGAAACAGGAATGGTGTCAGTAACACACAGGCCAATCATAATCCAGCTTTAATGGTTAAAATGAAGACTGCTGGTACCTAGTTGCTAGTGTGTTACCACACACTATCACTTCTTGCACCAACGTTATTTTGAAGGCCAATCTACCTACAACTAATATACGACTGAATCTTGTTGGATTGAATTGTCTCACCTGTTATATTTTTAATTACTTTATTGGAGAAGTATCTCCAGTGGACTTTCTTCCAGAGGCTACTGGCAATACTTCAGCATATAAAGACATTTTAGACATTGTGCTTTGCCAGCCTTGTGGTAGTAATTTGGTGAATATCCTTCTATGTTCCAGCATGATGTTGTCTTTGTGTACAAAAGCCACCATGAAAACATGGTTTGATGAGATTGGTGTGGAGGAACTCAAGTGCCCTGCACAGAGCCCTGACCCCAACCCTATTGAATATCTTTAACTAGTTTGGTGTGGAGGAACTTGAGTACCCTGCATAGAGCTCTGACCTTAACCCCACTGAACGTCTTTAACCAGTTTGGTGTGGAGGAACTTGAGTGCCCTGTATAGACCCCCTGACCTCCACCCTACTGAATATCTTTAACAAGTTTGGTGTGGAGGAACTCGAGTGCCCTGCACAGAACCCTGGCCTCAACCCTTTTTTTTCCGGCATGATGGTGCTCTTGTGTACAAAGTCACCTGCATGAAGACATGGTCTGGTAAGACTGGTGTGGAGGAACTCGAGTGCCCTGCACAGAACCCTGGCCTCAACCCTTTTTTTCCAGCATGATGGTGCTCTTGTGTACAAAGCCACCTGCATGAAGACATGGTTTGGTAAGACTGGTGTGGAGGAACTTGAGTGCTCTGCACAGAGCCCTGACATTAACCCTACTGAATATCTTTAACCAGTTTGGTGTGGAGGAACTCGAGTGCCCTATACGGAGCCTTAAGCTCAAACCTACTGAATATCTTTAACCAGCTTGTTGTGGAGGAACTTGAGTGCCCTGCACAGTGCCTTGACCTCAACCCTGATGAATATCTTTAGCCAGTTTGAGTGGAGGAATCTGAGTGCTCTGACCTCAACTCTGATGAATATCTTTAACCAGTTTGGTGTGGAGGAACTTGAGTGCCCTGCACAGGGCACTGACCTCAGCCCTACTGAATACCTTTAACCAGTTTGGTGTGGAGGAACTCTAGTGTTCTGCACAGGGCCCTGACCTTAACCCTACTGAAAATCTTTAACCAGTTTGGTGTGGAGGAACTTGAGTGCCCTGCACAGTGCCCTGACCTCAACCCTGATGAATATCTTTAACCAGTTTGGTGTGGAGGAACTTGAGTGCCCTGCACAGAGCTCTGACCTCAACCTTTTTTTTTCAGGCATTATGGTGCCCTTGTGTACAAAGCCACCTCCATGAAGACATGGTTTGATAAGACTGGTGTGGAGGAAATTGAGTGCTCTGCACAGAGCCCTGACCTCAACACCTACTGAATATCTTTAACCAGTTTTGTGTGGAGGGACTCAAGTGTGTGTGTGTGGGGGGAAGGGGGGGTGTCCCCTCCCACTGCTTGTAAAAGCAATCCAGCTGCTAGTTAGACACTACAATTGCTTTTACAAGAGAGCCGACTGTCAGCTCTATAAACCGGTACTGGGATGATGCTTGCAGCTGTATAGACCACTTAAGGTCCCATTGGCGTGCACAGCCTATTGCACGTGCATTTGTGTAAATCAACAGAGCAGTGGACGGTGTCAGTAGAGCAAAGAGTCATGTCAGTAGTTTTTACTTTTATTATTTTTTACAATTTTATTTATTGATTTTTTTTTATAATATCATTTTTTATTATTTTTTTTAATTTAGGAGCCATTGGGGAGGCTTTGGTGAATATCAAGGGTATAACAGACACCTAATGTCTCATTTTTGAGACAGAGAAAAGGATTGAGGACAGAGAATACCCAGTCCCTTTCTCTGTAACCTCAGCTGTACTGGACTATGAATGAATAGGAAGGGTTCTGTGCTGAGCGGCTTCCTGTTCATTCACCAACTGAAGCACAGTAAACACAGTTTACTATGCTTCAGTTAAGAATGAAGACAGGAGCGACTGGTACAGATCACTTACTGTGCTCATTCAGAAAAGGAAGAGACCAGTAAATACTATATTTACCGATCCCTTTCCCCGCTCTCCATCCTAAAACATCCCCTGCAGTAGCCAGGGGGCACCAGGAAGCAGGGGAAATCGGCACTGCACAGGGTGATCTGATTAGGCACATCCGGCACACCTTGTGCGCCCACCTATGTGAAGTCTATACTTACCTGAGCACGATCTCAATCCAGCGAGAACAGCAGCCCTCTTGGCTCTTCCTCTCTCCTCAATGGACAAAGAGGCAGCAGCAGGAGCCATTAGCTCCTGCTGCTGTCAATCACAGACAGTGAGGAGAGAGCAGGGGGCTGGGACAAGCTGCACTCAGTATGTCAGTGGACACACAGAGGCAGCCCAGGAGTGAGCCCACATGAGTGCACCTAAAGCAGGTTACTATGGGGGCACTCTGCAGAAGGTAGGAGCTAGAAGCACTTGCAGGGGACCCCAGAGAAGGATCAGGGCTGCTCTGTGAAAAACCATTACACAGAGCAGCAGGTATCCCAAGAAGAAGATGGCTGCACACCACACTGAGATAGGTATTGCTTAAATGCTCTTTATTGGAGTCATCGTGCCAGAAAGGATCACAAAAACGAAGCTGCTTAACGCATTTCACACGCCTGCTGCATGCTTGTTCAGAGCAGCAGGTATGTTTGTTATTTTTTATTTTTATTTTTAATTGTCTTTAGAATCACTTTTATTTACTTAATTTACTAGCCCATCGATTTATTAATCAACCCATCTAACACTACCCTCCCCACAAGGGGACACTGCAGCTATCCATGTGCTCCTCCACAGACACAGTGTAGGAGAGAGCGTAGCCACCCTGAGACAGGAAGTGTGTTACTGGCAGGGCCATCTTTAATATGGATTGGACCCAGGGCAAACCTTTTCTTGGGCCCTCCCGATTCAACTATTTGCAGGCAGTGCAGTCACAAGGAGCAGCTGATTTGGGCCCCACAACAATGTCTTCGGCCCAGGGCAGCTGCCCCTTTTGCCCTGCGTTAAAGGCGGCCTTGGTTACTGTTCAGGATCACCAGTTGAAAATAAAGGGTGGGAAAAAAACCCTAAAAAATGAAGACTAATGCAGTCACTAAGGCCTATATGCTAAAATAAATTACATCTCTTGTTTGTGGATTCAGATATTCAGCATTTTATTGTATCTCAAGCATGATGAACAATGCATATAGCCTCTCAGACAGAGCATGAAGGCAAATGCATTGAAATTGCTTCTAATTTTCCCGAGCTCTGCGACGGATAAATATGTACATCTCATACAGATGCACGGCCATTGACTCTCGGAGACGGTGCTGCGCCGCTGTCTCTCCAGCTATTTGCAATGCAGCATATTTAGGTGTAATTAGAGTAGAATAGACCCGATTCCCTTCGGAATGACCGTAGTTGAAATTCAGGAGTTCTCTGAATCCAGTTCAATAATTAGATCTCCGTTACACTGACAGAGCGCAAAGAATAACCCTTTATTTATTTTTTATCCTATTTATTCCTGTATATTTATAACGACCTAATAAAAAATGAAATATCCTAAAAATACAGAAAATAGATTTCTTATAAAGAAGTTGCTTTACTGAGTGCATTCAATTAATCCTTTAACTTCTGTAAAAGGCTACGGCATGGGTTGGTGACATAAAGAAATAAGGATATCGATACATTGTGTAATGGGAAAGCAGAATGACACACGCAAGTAACTCTTATAATTAATGATTTTTTAAATGTAAAATAATATAATGATTGGCATAAGGCAGACGTGCCTGAGATCTAAATGACATCGGCGCAGAGGATTACAACGTGTCTTGGCGTAAGGTCGATCGGATGGAAAATTCCGGCCCATTAATTTCTGCTTTCCTTATTATGTGAGGTGCCCTGCTTGCCAGTACGACCTCATATAATAATAATGCAGCGAGGACTGGACGTCCCGTAGAGGAAGGCGTGCGCTTATGTGTGTGGGCTGTGTCGGGGGCCTTAGAGTTTAAGCTCCTCCGGTGAAGAAACAGAATAATTAATTGTACAAGCTGAATAATTTAACATTCTCTATAAAGTGTTGCAGAATACGTCATAGGATATAAATGTGCAAAGTAACCCGAATGGGATTTATGTACAATTTTAACTCATAGGGGTTGATTTACTAAAGCTGGAGAGTGCAAAATGTGGTGCAGCTGTGCATGGGAGCCAATCAGCTTCTAACTTCAGATTGTTCAATTAACCACTTAAGGACTGCGTCCACATACATGTACTGCAGCAGGAAAATAACGTACCTGTAGGTGATTCCTGTTGTTGGCTCTGGAGCGCGCGCCCTCGCGCCACTATGCCCTCGCACCGCTACACCCCCGCGCTGCTACACCCCCGCGCTGCTACGCCCTCGTGCCGCTACGCCCTTGTGCTGCTATGCCCTCGCGCCGCTATGCCCCTGCACCGCTACGCCCCTGCACCGCTATGCCCCCGCGCCACTACGCCCACGCGTCGCTGCGCCCCTGCACCGCTACGCCCCCGCGCCGCTACGCCCACGCGTCGCTGCGCCCCTGCGCCGCTACGCCCCTGCGCCGCTACGCCCCCGTGCCGCTATGCCCCCACGCCGCTACGCCCCCACGCCGCTACGCCTCCGCTGTGATCGGTCGCAGCGGGAGCCAATCAGCGGGTCCGGCGCCGCGATGGCCGCCGGAACCCGCCGATCGTTCGTATGGAGAGGCAGAACGGGGGTCTGCCTATGTAAACAAGGCAGACCGCCGTTCTGTCAGAGAGGAAGACTCTTGTGTTCTTGCTAATCAGGAACACAGATGTCTCTCTTCCTCCAGTTAAACCACTCCCCCACACAGTTAGAAAGCACTCCTTAAGGAGCACACTTAACCCTTTGATCGCTCCTAATGTTAACCCCTTCCCTGCCAGTGTAATTTATGCAGTGACAGTGCTTTTTTTCTTTAGCACTGATCACTGTATTGGTGTCACTGGTCCCCAAAAAAGTGTCACTTAGTATCAGATTTGTCCGCCGCAATGTCGCAGTCCCGCTAAAAATGGCTGATCGCCGCCATTACTAGTAAAAAGAAAGGAAAAAGTCCATAAATCTATCCCATAGTTTGTTGACGCGATAACTTTTGTGCAAACCAATCAATATAAATACGCTTATTGAGTTTTTTTTCTAACAAAAATATTCAGCAGAATACATATTGGCCTAACTTGATGAAGAAATTTGATTTTTTTAAAAAAAATTTTATTGGATGTTTTATAGCAAAAAGTAAAAAAAAATATTGTTTTTTTTTCTTAAAAATGGTCAGACTTTTTGGGTTTATAGCGCAAAAAATAAAAATGGCAGAGGTGATCAAATACCACCAAAAGAAAGCTCTATTTGTGGTAAAAAAAAGGACATCAATTTTATTTGGGTACAGCGTCGCACAACCGCATCGGTTAAAGTAACGCAGTGCCCTATCTCAAAAAATGGCCTGGTCATTAAGGGGATAAAACCTTCTGGGGCTGAAGTGGTTAAGCTTTGACAATGAAACCTGGAAGCTGATTGGTTTCTATGCAAAGCTGCACCAGGGGTGCACTGGCTGGGGAGGGGGGGGGGTTCAGGGTGGCAACTGACCCCATGCTCTGTTGCCATGTAGCTGATTGATTTCTATGCAGAACTGCATCAGATTTTGCACCAGTGGCAAACTGGGCCGGAGGGGTGGCAGGTTGGCAACTGCCCGCCCCCCGGGCTGCTCTGATGCCCTGTAGCTGATTGATTTCTATGCACACCTGCACCAGATTTTGCACCAGGGGCAGACTGGGCTGGGGGGGGGGGGGCAGGGTGGCAACTGCCCCCCCCCCCCCG
>BLSH010331606.1:363075-376421 GCA_018402905.1 Glandirana rugosa | reverse complement strand
AACGCCCCCCCCCCCCCCGGCTGCTCTGAAGCCCTGTAGCTGATTTGGTTTCTATGCAGAGCTGCACCAGTTTTTGCACTCTCCAATTTTAGTAAATCAACCCACATATGCTTGTGCATCACGGGTTGAAGAAGTGAAATATCAATCTTGAGTGGCCAGATCCTTTTCACATGCCCATCTATATCTATTAGAGTTATAAGTGAACTCTGGTAGACTCCTATGGACTTCAATACCTCTCATGATCTCCAGCACTGAATCCTTCCCATCAAGTGCTTACCTTCCCGCTCCCTGGGAAGTCTCACTGACCCCCTGGTCGCCATACACTGGAGAACTCAGAAGCTGGTGCAGCTCTGTATAGTAGCCAATCAGCTTCCAACTTCAGTTTGTTCAATTAAACCTGGAAGTTGATTGGTTTCTATGCAGAGCTGCACCAGATTTAGCATTCTTCAGTTTTAGTAAATATCCCCCCGCCCCCAGATTGTCCTCAGTCTGTGGAGCACTTATGAAATCTATAAGAACCACACACGGCTGGGGTCCCACAAGGATGGAACCATCAAAATTTGGCTTCTCCAGTGTGAAGATATTTGGCAACAAAGGCGTTAAAATAATAATGCCACGTGCCACCCACCTAAACCACAGGCATATAAACCAAGTTAATCTATAGAGTTAACAGCTCAATCATTACAGTCCATGTAAGACCCCCATTCTGTACCCCACCATGGATGATGTCAGATCTATATTAATAGTTATAGTAGAACACAAGCAGATGATGTCACCAAAGAGGTTAATCTGTAAAGTCAACGGCTCAAGCTATAATAACATAATTACAGGTCATGCAGGCCCCCATTCTGTACCCCACCATGGATGGTGTCAGTGCTATATAAATAGTTATAGTAGAACACAGGAAGGTGACGTCACCAGAGAGGTTAATCTGCAGAGTAAACATCTCAAGCTTTAATAATATAAATACCGTAAAGCCTATGTAGGCCCCCCCATTCTGTACCCCACCGGTCCCTAGCCTGATGAAGGGGCCCTACGTGGTTTAGAATCATTGCCTTGCCTTATGTGTACCATGTGACCACAAGAATAAATCTTTGGACCCTTTTCGAGGAGTCCTTGGTGTGCTGGTGACATTTCTTCACTTGGATTGTCTACGGTTCCCAGGCTGTGGTCATCGCAGCACCCATTATTACCAAATAGCCATTTTCAGGAATGTGTGCGTGGGGAATATTGCGTTTGGGTTTATTTCCACCATGGATTATTTTATTTTTTTTAGTTAACAGCTCAAGCTTCAATAATATAATTACTGTTCATGTTGACCCCATTCTGTACCCCACCATGGATGATGTCAGCTCTATATTAAAAGAGAAATATGAGGTTTGGGATTTTTGCTGATTTGTACTTACCTAGGTGAATGCAGCATCAGTCCGATGTTGCATCTGTCCCCCACTGGCTCTAATACTGAGAACTGAGCGATCTAACACAGCAGATCGTTCGGTTCTCACAACTCCCTGAGCAGAGAGCTGCTGACTGTCAGTCATTGGCTCTCTGCTCTGCCCCCCCACCCCCGTGTTCACTGGGCTGTGGGGGGGGGGGTCAGGAGTGGCGACTCGCTGAGAGGTTGAGCTGGGTTCCGGTCCAGTCACGTGGGCGGATCCCAACTCCAATGTCGTGATCTTGCCCGAGCCTGGACCGGCTCTGTGACATCAGCAGACAGCGTACTTCAGCCCGTTGTCTGCTGAAAACACGTCACAGAACAAACTGCACTCCTGTGATCCACAAGAGAAGTACAGCCAAAAAAGCTTTCCCCGTACTTCTCCTTTAATGGCAAGTATAGTGGAACACAAACAGCTTAGGTCTGAAAAGAGGTTTGGACAAACCCTAAATAATACCTGACCCCCCATAACTAGATTTATTGTTTTACGTCAACAGCTCAAGCTTTAATAAGTCCATTTAGGCTCCCATTCTGTACCCCGCCATGGATAATGTCAGATCTATATTAACAGTTATAGTGGAACACAGAAGCTGAGGTCCCAAAAGAGGTCTGGACACTCCCCAAAAAATACCTGACCCCCATGACTAGATTTATTGTTTTAAGTCAACATCTCAAGCTTTATTAGTATAATAACAGTCCATACAGTCCACATAGGCCCCCCGTTCTGTACCCCACCATGGATCATGTCAGAGCTATATTAACAGTTCTAATGGAACGCAAGGAACTGAGGTCCCAAAAGAGGTTTGGACACCCCCTAAAAAATCCCTGACCCCCATAACTAGATTTATTGTTTTGAGTCAATAGCTCAAGCTTTAATAATATAATTACAGTCCATGTAGGCCCCCCATTCTGTACCCCACCATGGATGATGACAGATCTATATCAACAGTTATAATGGCACACAAGGAACTGAGGTCCCAAAAGAGGTTAGGACACCCCCTAAAAAACACCTGAACCCCCCCCCCCCATGACCAGATTTATTTTTTCGAGTCAACAGCTCAAACTTTAACAATAAAATTACAGTCCATGTAGGCCCCCATTCTGCACCCCACTATGGATGATGTCAGATCTATATTAACAGTTATAGTGGAACACAAGCAGCTGAGGTCCCAAAAGAGGTTTGAGCGCCCCCTAAAAAATACCTGACCTCCCCATGACCAGATTTATTTTGTTTGAGTCAACAGTTTAAGCTTTAATAATATAATTACAGTTCACGTAGGTCCCCATTCTATCCCCCACCATGGGTAATGTCAGAGCTATAGAGTTATAGTGGAACACAAACAGCTGAGGTCCCAAAAGGTTTGGACACCCCCTAAGAAATACCCCCAAAACAGTCCATGTAGGTCCCCATTTTGTACCCCAACATAGATGATGTTAGATCTTAATTAACAGTTATAGTGGAACACAAGCAGCTGAGGTTCCAAAAGAGGTTTGGCCACCCCCTAAAAAATACCTGGCCCCCAATAACCAGATGTATTTTTTGAGTTAACGGGTCAAGCTTTATTAATATAGTTACAGTCAATGTAGGCCCCCAATCCTGTACCCCACCATAGATGATGTCAGATCTACATTAACAGTTATAGTGGAACACAGAAGCTGAGATCCCAAAAGAGGTTTGGACACCAACCTAAAAAATACCCGATCCCCCCCAATGACTAGATTTATTGTTTTGAGTTAGCAGCATAAGCTTTAATAATATAATTAGAGTCCATGTTGGCTCCCATTCAGAGGCGAGGTCCCAAAAGAGGTTTGGACATCCCCAGCTGAGGTCCCAAAAGAGGTCTGGCCATCCCCTAAGAAATCCCCCCCCCCCATGACCAGATTTATTATTTATTTAGCTCAAGCTTTAATAATAAAATTACAGTCCATGTAGGCCCCCATTTTGTTCCCCACCATGGATGATGTCAGATCTATATTAACAGCTATAGTGGAACATGAGCAGCTGGGGTCCCAAAAGAGGTTTGGACACCCCCTAAAAAATACCTGACCCCCCCATGACCAGATTTACTTTTTTGAGTCAACAGGGCAAGCTGCAAGAATCCACGTAGGCCCCCATTTCATACCCTACCATAGATGATGTCAGATCTATATTAACAGGTATAGCGGAACACAGGCAGAGGAGGTCCGAAAAGAGGTTTGGACACCACTAACAAACATGTGACCCCCCCCCCCCCCATGACCGGAATTACTTTTTTGAGTCAACAGCTCAAGCTTAATTAATATAATAACAATCCATGTAGGCACCCATTCTGTACCCCACCATGGATGATGTCAGAGCTATATTAACAGTTATAATGGGACACAAGTAACTGAGGTCCCGAAAGAGGTTTGAACACCCCCTAAAAAATACCTGACCCCCTTGTAACCAGATTTTTTTTTTTTTTTTGGAGTCAACAGTTTAAGCTTCAATAATATAATTACAGTTCACGTGGGCCCCCATTCTGTACCTCAACGTGGATTGTGTCAGAGCTATACAGTTATAGTGGAACACAAGCAGCTGAGGTCCCAAAAGAGGTTTGGGCACCCCTAAAATTCCTGACCCCCAATACCAGATTTAATTGAATCTTAGATGCCCAGGCCATATTTTGAGGTGTCAGTATGCATCAGTTAAATTGACTATAGTTCTATGACTAATCTGTCAGAGGGTGATGGGCGCTAGATACATGCACAAGTGCGGACTCCCTGTCCTCTACTACAATGTTGACCGACGTTCTCACAGCACAGGGCATTGTGTCTGAGGACTTAAATAGACGTATTGCACCAATAGATCTTGGGAAACAAAGGGGTTAAGCCATTAAACATGACGGGGCGCTAATCTGAACAGCAGAAACCGCAGGCAGCGAGCCATATTAACTCTTCAAGTCTTTTACGCACTGACTCGCGGCTTTCGGCTGGTTCACTGGGTGGCCAAATCAAAGGCTTCATTAAATTAGGATCGTGAAGAGTGTAGGAGAGGTATACAAAGCTTATTTGCAGAAAAAAAAACTCTCATTGTGAGACACCACGCCGCTTGCTGGCGTCTTTTCCTTCCCGCAGAGTGAGTATATAGTATGAAACGTATCCTGCTGTGTCCCTACCAATAAATCATGGTACACGCTTTCTTCACGTTCAGAAAATTAAATAACACTGACAGCAGGGAATTAATTAATGACTTCATTTACTTTAGACATCTCTTTTTTTTTTTGTATAGCTTTGCTCTTTTGCAGCTGTAAGCACACTGGAAAGACAGCGGTCTTCTAGGTCAGCTGTTCTTCGGTTCAAGCTGATTCTGCCCTTGCACCCATTGGTTTTCATGAGACTGACCTTTGATACAATCGTTCTAATCAATATGATGATCAAACGAGTCAACTGAAGTAACACAATACGGTTGATTTACTCACACTGGAGAGTGCAATATCTGTTGCAGCTGTGCATGGTAGAAATCAGCTTCTAACTTCAGCTCGTTCAGTTAAGCTTTGATGAAAATAACTGGAAGCTGATTGGTTAGCATTCACGGCTGCACCAAATTTTGCATGCCCCAGTTTTAGTAAATCAACCTCAATGTACATTCGTCTGCAACAGCCCAATCATGTGGAGAAAAGCACCCCACAATGGTCTTGAAGGCACTTGCACCTTTCCAACCGATCCAACTGTTCGCCGACTTCAAACATTTTTGAAGGGTCGTAGATGAAGGCGATCAAAATGGCATTGGAAAATAGCTAAAATTTCAAGATGGCATTAGAATATCACAAATGGTTTTTGGATCATAACGTGTATGGCCAGGATATGATTGCTCATCGACAGTCAATACTAATTGCATAGGTGTGCGCAGGGGGCGTGCCAGGTGTGCCCGGGCACACCCTAATCACCCCAAGCACATTAGCATTATCACTCTGTGTGCCGGTGGGGAAATGGCTCCCCCTGACCAGTTCTGCCATTAATGGGGTGCTACTGTACTTCTCTTTCACTGTACTGGCTCTGCCATAAGAGTGTGTGTGTATGTATGTATGTACGTATGTATGTATATATATATATATATATATATATATATATATATATATATATATTTGGAACAATGTCCCTCTGTCCCTCATTCCTTTCCTCTCATTTGTCCCTCATTTTGATCTGATCTATATAGTTGTATATAAAATGCACTATTTATCCTTCAAAACGTGTTTCCCAGTGCTAAACCTTCCATCCAATTACTAAAGTGCTGCATTTGTAAACTTCAAAAGCCAATATAAAGGAATAGTAGTGGTAAAAATAAAGCACTTGTGAGTTCAACTAATATTTTTTGTGTATAATTCTCCATACTTTTCCTAATAGATGTCCCTCGCTCCCATCTCACAAAGTTGGGAGGTATGTATTTGAGCTTCGGGGTGCATACCCTAATGCAATACACTGCGCACACCTATGACTAATGGGCAGATCATGAAGCCATCAGCAGCACCAGGACACCTTTTATTGGCTAATGAACACACTAAAAAAGTAGGATTTGGAAGAACATTGGGCTCAGAAGACCTGAGGACCTGTATAACATAATTGCATGGTTAGGTTGAAAGACACAAGTCCATATATCCATAACAATATCTACTGCAATAGCCCAATCACTTGGAGAAAAGCACCACACAATGGGCTTGAAGGCACTTGCACCTTTCCAACCGATCTTCAAACATTTTTGAAGGGTCAGAGACGAAGGCAATCAAAATTGGATTGGAAAAGATCTATAAAAGAATATCAGAAATGATTCTTGGATCATAACATGCATGGCCAGGATATGATTGCTCGTCGACAGTCAATACTAATGGGCAGATCGTGTAGCCATCAGCAGCACCAGGACACCTTTTATTGGCTAATGAGTACACTAAAAAAGTAGGGTTTGGAAGAACATTGGACTAGGAAGACCTGAGGACCTTTATAACATAATTACATGGTTAGGTTGAAAGACACAAGTCCATCTATCCATAACAATATCTACTGCAATAGCCCAATCACTTGGAGAAAAGCACCACACAATGGGCTTGAAGGCACTTGCACCTTTCCAACCGATCTTCAAACATTTTTGAAGGGTCAGAGACGAAGGCAATCAAAATTGCATTGGAAAAGATCTAAAAAAGAATATCAGAAATGATTCTTGGATCATAACATTTATGGCCAGGATATGATTGCTCGTCGACAGTCAATACTAATGGGCAGATCGTGTAGCCATCAGCAGCACCAGGACACCTTTTAATGCCTAATGAGTACACTAAAAAAGTATGGTTTGGAAGAACATTGGGCTCAGAAGACCTGAGGACCTTTATAACATAATTACATGGTTAGGTCGAAAGACACAAGTCCATCTATCCATAACAATATCTACTGCAATAGCCCAATCACTTGGAGAAAAGCACCACGCAATGGACTTGAAGGCTTTTGCACCTTTCCAACCGATCCAAATGTTTGCCGACTTCAAAAAATTTTGAAGGGTCAGAGACGAAGGTAATCAATATTGCATTGGAAAAAATCTAAAAAAGAATATCAGAAATGATTCTTGTTTCATAACATGTATGGCCAGGATATGATTGCTCGTCGACAGTCAATACTAATGAGCAGATCATGTAGCCATGAGCAGCACCAGAACACATTTTATTGGCTAATGAGTACAATAAAAAAGAAGGGTTTGGAAGAACAGTGGGCTCAGAAGACCTGAGGACCTGTATAACATAATTGCATGGTTAGGTTGAAAGACACAAGTCCATCTATCCATAACAATATCTACTGAAATAGCCCAATCGCTTGGAGAAAAGGACTACTCAATGGACTTGAAGGTACTTGCACCTTTCCAACTGATCAGCAGCACCAGAACACCTTTTATTGGCTAATGAGTACACTAAAAATGTAGGGTTTGGAAGAACATTGGGCTCAGAAGACCTGAAGACCTTTATAACATAATTACATGGTTAGGTTGAAATACACAACTCCATTTACCTATAACCATATCTACTATATCTCTTCATTTTAGGTCAGTGCTTCCCAACCTCATTCCTCAAGTCTCCCCAATACTCAATAGGCCATGTTTTGGGAATTCCTATAAGACAAAACAGCTGTCATGAATATTATTACTATTACACAGGATTTATATAGTGCCAACAGTTTACACAGCACTTTACAATATAAATGGGGACAGTACAATTACAATACAGTACCATACAGAAGGAATAGAAGGGACTCGCTCAAGGAGCTTACGATCGAAAGGGAGGGGTGAAGAGGGACAAAAGGTAATAGCTGCAGGGGATGATCTGATGGGGGGTGGTTCAAGCACAGTTCTTAGGTGGAGGTGGGATACGCTTTCCTGAATAAGTGAGTTTTCAAGGATCACCTAAAGGTGAACAGGGTAGTTGCTGACCAGACATACTGGGGTAGGGAGTTCCAGAGGATGGGAGAGATTCTAGAGAAGTCCCCGAGGTGAGTGTGGTAACAAGGGAGCTAGAGAGCAGAAGGTCCTGGGAGGAGCGGAGAGGACGATTTGGGCGATACCTGCAGATGAGGTTGGTGATGTAGTTGGAGGGCAATGTTGTGGATGGCCATGTATGCTGTGGTAAGCATTGTGAATTTTATATGATGGGGTAGGGGAAGCCAGTGAAGGGATTGGCAGAGAGAGCAACAGTCACTGATTGGTTAGTAAGGTGTATTAGTCTAACAGCAACATTCAGAATAGACTGAAGGGGGGATAACCTCTGTAAAAGTAGACCAGTGAGGAAAGGAGTTTCAGTAGTCACCATGAAAAATAACCTCCTGAGGTCCTAGAGATGAGTGTGGGTGGAGGTAACAAGGGAGCTAGAGAGCAAGATGTCTTGGGACATCAATACCATTGACATTGACTTAAACAACATGTGCAAGGGGAAGAAAATCCTAAAAACATGACCCGTTGGGGGTACTTGAGGAACGAGGTTGGGAACCACTATCCTAGATGATAAGTCAGTCTTTAAAATATATGATGGACCTTTACCTTTTGACTTGATGCAGCATTGTGTTTAGTCTATTCCAGTGGTGGCCGGTCCAAAAGGGGCGCAGAGGCTCCGCCCCTCTAGTTTGCATGCGGGGCGCCGGAAAAATAGCTTTCTATGAGATCTATCATTTTTTTACAAGCACGTGATTAGAGACTGAGGCTCTAATTGGCTTGTAAAAGGTTGTCCTCGGTGTGCAGAGCACCGCGTCCCGAAACCCTCCCACTTGTGATACCAGCGAATCAATATTTGCCGTTGGTTTCCGGCTTCTCGTCCTGGCCAATCAGGACAGGTGGTGGATATAAAGAAGACCGGGTTAGCCGGGTGGAAGCCAGGGAAGCCGTGACCACTGGAGGGCTCCGTTTGTGGGGTTAGTTTGCCACAGCCCCCCCCCCCCCACCCCAAAATGTTTAGCACCAGCCGCCACTGGTCTATTCAATGTCAATGGAAATTGTAAAGGTGCATGAGTGGTTACATTTTCCAGCATGCTTGATTCATTTAAAATCAGACCCCATGTTCTGAAATGGTAGCTCTACCTCCTATACATGACCTGGCTATTGGTAGCCATGCTCACATTTGCCACGTTGCTAGTAAAACTTTAGTACATACATGATGAGATGTCATGCTAAGTGGTTAGAGTCAGGAGACCCTGATGTGAATATTACTGTGACTTAAGTCTTTCATTTCACAGTAAGTCTGTTCCTGCCCTGTAAAAACAATGAAATCAAACCCATGAGAAAGACCTTCCACCCATAATCTAGTCTTCTAAAGGAATGTAGCTAAACAGAACCAGTCCAATGACTTTGATTCTAATTCTAAAGAGAGGTTAAGAAGATAAAAACTCATAAATCGAATCCCAAAGCTTTAATTTGACGACCACATCTACGATCACGCGAATGATCTGGTAGAATGCTATAAAACTTGTCACTGCAGATCCCGTTCAGCCGGTTAGCTGACACAGCGAACGGTATGACTGCGAGCGCCAAAGCGGATTGCGTATCGGATCGTTCCTTGGCATGTTTACCCATGCTTAATTACTGCAAACATGAATATGGCTTATGAAATATGTATAAGATGCCTCGCCTGGAGTCTAAGAGTCAGTGGGTGCTCGGAAGTGAGAGCTGGATGGGCTGTAGCACTTGGGTGTCCTTGGTGCAGTGCATCGGAATTCCAGCACTTAACCCACCCATCTAGGAACTGTGAAATATCAATAGCAAGCACCTGTTGATTCCCATGGCAATAAGAAGCCATAAATCTGCAAAAACACGGACTGAAAAAAACGGCGTAGAAAGAGCATAAATATCTGCCACTCGTGGCTCAAAGAATCAGTTAACCCTTTGCACACTGCTCCACACCCTTCTACCAAAATTGTACAGAAAAGCAGATTTTTTTTATAGTGCAATATATGCTTAAGCTGGCCAAAGTGGTCATTGCATACTCATCCTGCAAAACTGAAAATCCTTGCATGCATCTTAGGCTCTTTATGGGTCATATACCGTCAATATCGGGTAACCTAGTTGCAGATATTGAAAATGCCTGTTCAAGCTAGTCAGCTGTGTCCAAATTATTTTTCTATGGTCATTCTGTACTCAACCAGCAATAAAAGAAAATACGTACATACATCCAGCATATCTATAGTCCCAATATGGGTTAAAAGGATTGCATTTGTTGCAATATATGCTCACACTGTGTCAAAGTTGTTCTTCTCTGACCGGTCCCTAATCAACCAGGAGAATGGGAAATACTTACACACACCTAGGGTAATCTTATGTTGATCATATAGCACCAATATGATGTAAACAAATTACCTATATTGTAATACTGGTGCAATATCTCCTGTCCTTCCATACTTAGCTAGCAAAATGGGAAATACTTGCATGCACCTAATGTACTTTAGTGGTCATATAGTGCCAATATGGTGTTTCTCTGACCAGTCCCTAATCAACCAGCACAAGGGAAAATACTTATATGCACCTAGTGTACATTACTGGTCATATAGTGGCAATATTGTGAAAACAAATTACCTCTATTGTAATACAGGTGCATCAAAGCTACCTATCTCCGATCCTCCAATACTCAGCCAGCAAAATGGAAAATACTTCCATGTACCTAGTGTACTTTAGTGGTCATATAGTGCCAATATGGTGTTTGTCTGACCAGCCCCCAGTCAACCAGCACAATGGAAAATACTTACATGTACCTAGTGTACATTACGGGTCATATAGTGCCAAGAGGGTGAAAACAAATTACCCATACCGTAATACAGGAGTTTCAACTTGACTTATCTCCGATCCTTCCACATTCAGCCACGAAGATGGAAAATACTTCCATGCACCTAGTGTACTTTAGTGGTCATATAGTGCCAATATGGTGTTTCTCTGACCAGTCCCTAATCAAGCAGCACAAGGGAAAATACTTGTATGCACCTAGTGTACATTACTGGTCATATAGTATATTGTGAAAACAAATTACCTCTATTGTAATACAGGTGCATCAAAGCTACCTATCTCCGATCCTCCAATACTCATATATATTGTAATACTGGTGCAATATCTCCTGTCCTTCCATACTTAGCCAGCAAAATGGAAAATACTTCCATGTACCTAGTGTACTTTAGTGGTCATATAGTGCCAATATGGTGTTTGTCTGACCAGTCCCTAGTCAACCAGCACGATGGAAAATACTTAAATGTACCTAGTGTACATTAGGGGTCATATAGTGCCAAGATGGTGAAAACAAATTACCCATACCGTAATACAGGAGTTTCAACTTGACTTATCTCCGATCCTTCCACATTCAGCCAGGAAAATGGAAAATACTTCCATGCACCTAGTGTACTTTAGTGGTCATATAGTGCCAATATGGTGTTTGTCTGACCAGTACCTAGTCAACCAGCAAAATGGAAAATACTTATATGTACCTAGTGTACATTACTGGTCATATAGTGCCAAGATGGTGAAAATAAATGACCTGTATTGTAATACAGGTGCTTCAAAGTGACTTATCTCTGATCCTTCCATACTCAGCCAGAAAAATGGAAAATACTTCAATGCACCTAGTGTACTTTAATGGTTATATTGTGGCAATAGGGTGTAAATAAATTCCATACACAGGTTCAACCTGGCCAACCTGGGATCTTCAGTCCTTCCACACTCAGCCAGCCTAATGGAAAACACTTCTATGAACTTAACGTACTTTAGTGGTCATATAGTGTCAATATGGTGTAAATGAATTGCAAATATTATAACAAAGGTTAACCGGGCAAGTTGCGTCAAAGTGATTTATCTCTGCTCCTTCCATACTCAACCAACCCCATGGAAAAGATTTACTTACATCCAGCATACCTAAGTGGTTCTATAGTTCCGATACAAGTTAATTGCATAAATTCAAGCTGTGTCAAAATGGAAAATACTTACACTTACCCTACTATAGTGGTCATAGAGTGTAAACTAATTACATATATTGCAATACGTGTTCACCCTGGCCAACTGCTTCTATCTCTGGCCATTCCATATCAGCAAAATAAAAAATACATACATGCATATAGCATACATGAGTGGTCATATAGTGCCAATATGGGCTAAACCCATTACATTGATTGTAATAGATGTTTCAAGGTGGCCAGCTGCCTCAAAGTGATCTATCTCTGGTAATTTCATACCAAATCAACAATATAGAAAGCACTTACATGCAGATAGCACACCTGAGTGGTCATATAGTGCCAATATGGGCTAAACCCATTGCATATATTGTAATAGATGGTCAAGCCGACCAACTGCCTCAAAGTGATCTATCTCGGGTCATTTCATACTGAATCAACAAAATAGATAAGACTTAGGTGCAGCTAGCATACCTGAGTGGTTATATAGTGCCAATATGGGCTGAACTCATTGCATTGATTGTAATAGATGTTCAAGGTGGCCAGCTGCCTCAAAGTGATCTATCTCTGGTAATTTCATACCACATCAACAATATAGAAAGCACTTACATGCAGATAGCACACCTGAGTGGCCATGTAGTACCAATATGTACTAAACTCATTGTATTTTTTGTAATATATGTTAAAGCTGGCTAACTGCATTAATATGATCTGTCTCTGATCCTTGCATACTTGCCTGCACAGCTAGCATACCTGAGTGGTCCTATAGTACCAGTATGGGCTAAGCACAGGTCAACTGCATTAAAGTGATCTATCTCGGGTTCCTGTATATCAAATCAACAAAATATAAAATACTGAGATGCACCTAGCATACCTTAGTGGTTGTATAGTATCAAAATGGTCTAAACTCATTGCATATATTGTAATGGGTGTTCAAGATAGTCAACTGCCTCCAAGTGATCTACACCTACATGGGCTAAACCTGATAGTAGAGATGTCCAAACTGGCCAACTGCATCAAAGTGATGTATCTATGGCCCTTACATACATGAAAAAAATACTTATGAGCACCTAGCATACCTTGGTGGTCATATAGTGCCAATAGGGTGTAAACTAATTTCATATATTGTAATAGATGTTCAACCTAACCAATTCCCCTCAAACCGATCTATACTTGCATGGGCTAAACCCATTGCACATATTGTAGAGATGTTCAAGCTGCTCAACTCCCCCCAAACTGATCTATACTTGCATAGGTTAAACTCATTGCATGTATTGTAGAGATGTTCAAGCTTGTCAACTGCATCAAAGTGGCCTATCTCTTGTTCCTGCATACCAGGGGTCTCCACACTTTCTAACCGAAGGACCAGTTTACTGTCCTTCAGACATAAGGATGGGGGGGTCAGAGTGTGGCCAATGGAAGTAGATAAGGTCCCAACATCAGTAGAAATAAACAATGCACATGACTACAACCCTGGAATCGATGAAGGTAACCGGTGTGAGAC
>BLSH010331606.1:352488-363065 GCA_018402905.1 Glandirana rugosa | reverse complement strand
CATCAAAGTGATGTATCTATGGCCCTTACATACATGAAAAAAATACTTATGAGCACCTAGCATACCTTGGTGGTCATATAGTGCCAATAGGGTGTAAACTAATTTCATATATTGTAATAGATGTTCAACCTAACCAATTCCCCTCAAACCGATCTATACTTGCATGGGCTAAACCCATTGCACATATTGTAGAGATGTTCAAGCTGCTCAACTCCCCCCAAACTGATCTATACTTGCATAGGTTAAACTCATTGCATGTATTGTAGAGATGTTCAAGCTTGTCAACTGCATCAAAGTGGCCTATCTCTTGTTCCTGCATACCAGGGGTCTCCACACTTTCTAACCGAAGGACCAGTTTACTGTCCTTCAGACATAAGGATGGGGGGGGGGGGGGGTCAGAGTGTGGCCAATGGAAGTAGCTAAGGTCCCAACATCAGTACAAATAAACAATGCCCCATCTTTGGCTGGCATCAGTGGGAGGAATTGTGCCCCATCTTTGGCATCAGTGGGAGGAATTGTGCCCCATCGTTTGTATCAGTGGAATAGATAGTGCCCCATCCTTGGTGTCAGTGGGAGGAATAGTGCCCCATCCTTGGTGTTAGTGGGAGGAATTGTGCCCCATCATTGGTGTCACTGGTATAAATTCTGCCCCTTCATTGGTGTGAGTGTGAGGTATTATTTCCCATTGTTGTTATCAGTGGATGAATATAGTGCCCCAAGGGCCAGATAAAAGCAAGAAAACGGTCGCATCTGGCCCCTGGGCCACAGTTTGTGGACCACTGTTGTATACCAAATCAACAAAATAGAAAATACTTACAAGCACCTAGCATACCTCAGTGGTAGCATGCTACCAATATGGACAAAACTCATTGCATATATTGTATTCAAGCTAGCCAACTGCCTCTAAGTGATCTACACCAACATGGGCTAAACTGAATTGTAGAGATGTCCAAGCTTAATCTATCTATGGCCCTTGCATACCGAATCACCAAAATAAAAAAATACTTATGATCACCTAGAATACCTTAATGGTCATATAGTGCCAATAGGGTGTAAACTCATTACATATATTGCAATAGATGTTCAAGCTGACCAACTCGCCCCAAAGTGATTTATACTTACATGGGCTAAATTCATATATTTTAGAGATGTTCAAGCTTCCCAACTGCATCAATTTGGTCTGTCTCTGTCTAGTCTCTATCCATCCAGCAAAAGGTCCTAGACTTAGATGTGTCTGGCTACTTTAGTGGTTTTTGTATACCAATTCAACCAAATGGGAACTACTTACATGCACCTAGAATACCTTAGTGGTTGTATGGTACCAATGTGGACTAAACCCATTATATATACTGTATTAGATGCCCATGCTTGCCAACTGCATCAAAGTGGTCTGTCTCTGTCTAGTTTCTATCCATCCAGCAAAAGGTCCTAGGCTTACATGTAGCTGGCTACTTTAGTGGTTTTTGTATACCAATTCAATTAATGGAAACTACTTGCATGCACCTAGCATACCTTAGTGCTTGTATGGTACCAATGTGGACTAAACCCATTACATATATTAGATGCCCACGCTTGCCAACTGCGTCAAAGTGATCTATCTCTGACTGGTCTCTATCCTTCCAGAAAAAGGTCCAAAACTTACATGTGTCTGGCTACTTTAGTGGTTTTTTGTATACCAAATCGGCAAAACAGAACTACTTACATGCACCTAACATACCTTAGTGGTTGTATGGTACCAATATGGACTAAATGTATTGCATATATTTTGTAATGGATGCCCAAGCTTGCCAACTGATCTATCTCTGACTGGTCTCTATCCATCCAGCAAAAGGTCCTAGACTTAGATGTAGCTGGCTACTTTAGTGTTTTTTGTATACCAATTCAACAAAATGGAAACTACTTACATGCACCTAACATACCTTAGTGGTTGTATGGTACCAATGTGGATTAAACCCATTACATATATTATATTAGATGCCCATGCTTGCCAACTGCATCAAAGTGATCTATCGCTGACTGCCCTCTCTCTTTCCTTCCAGAAAAAGGTCCAAAACTTACATGTGTCTGGCAACTTTAGTGGTTTTTGTATACCAATTCAACAAAATGGGAACTACTTACATGCACCTAACATACCTTGGTGGTTGTATGGTACCAATATGGGCTAAACTCATTGCATATATTTTGTAATGGATGCCCAAGCTTGCCAACTGATCTATCTCTTACTGATCTCTATCCACCCAGCAAAAGGTCCCAGACTTACATGTAGCTGGCAACTTTAGTGTTTTTTGTATACCAATTCAACCAAATGAGAACTACTTACATGCACCTAGCATACCTTAGTGGTTGTATGGTACCAATGTGGACTAAACTCATTGCATATATTTTGTAATGGATGCCCAAGCTTGCCAACTGATCTATCTCTGACTGGTCTCTATCCATCCAAGGTCCCAGATTTACATGTAGCTGGCAACTTTAGTGGACCTATGGGGGGTAAGCTGACTCTTCTGGAGGAAAAGTTCCAGATCTGGTTACTGACCTGCACTTGAAACAAAGTCTCTGTGGACACCCCCTCCAAAAAAATTACATCTTTAAGAGACAAATGAACATCAATGCAGCTGTTTGGAATAGGAGGCACACATACCTGGTCAAAATAGATTATCCTAGTTTTGTTGCTCATCTCAGATGGCTCATGGTTGGTACTCCTCACAGCTGAGAAGGCAACCTTGGAGTTGGCTGCCCTGACAGATATCCCAAGAGGGGAAGAGGAAGAACCCTTGGAGTCAGTGGCAGGGTTGGAATCGCACACCACCAGGCATTTTCCCTCCAGGACGATGGGCTCGGTGTCGTTCTGGGCTAAGCAGGGCGAGGAGCCGATGAGAAGAGCGCAGCAGAGTGGGATCAGCACCTTGGAGAGCTCCGCATAGGAGCGCCCTGCTTTCAGCACCACCATGGTGTCGCCTCTGTCTCCTCAACCTCTGTCAGCAAAAAAAAAAAAAAAAAAATCACTTCCAAAAAAAAAAAATTAACCCCTGCCTCCAAAACCCCCCAAAAAAAGTCTTCTTGGCTTTATTCTGTCCCGTCCTCTTCCAAAAAAAAAAAGTCTCCTTAATCCTGGATCCCCAAACTCTGCATCCAAAAAAAAGGCACCAAAAAAAAAAAAGTGAATTATTGATGAGAAAGCTCATGCAGCAGAAGCAGCAGCTTAATGCTAGGCGATGCCATGGTGGTTGTGTGCCCCCCTCTCCACTACCACATCATCCTGAGCCGTCTATTGATTCCAGAGGTAGCCTCGTCTTTGTGCTGCCAGGAGCTCACATCCTGCCTCTGCCTTCATGGCAATGCCTGCTCCAAGCTCCAATTCCCCAAAGCCTTGTGTCATAATAGACTTAGCACAGCCCTCACCCTGCAAAGCTCCATACAAGAGGAGGGAGGGAGGGGGGCATATATCACTCTCTTATCTATTCATTAGGACCAGCTCTGGACTTGGAGCATGGGGGATTATAACACTCACTTATGGGGGGGCATATGACAAAATCAGCTCACAAGGGAGGCAATAATGAGGGGCAAAGTGCATGGAACACAATCAGATCTCACCGTAATGTACTGCAGCCAGAGCCATGAAGCATGACAAGCTGCTGCAGGGGATTGCACTCTCTTCACTTTACATGTCTGACCTCTGTGCTCTCTCTTCACTTTACATGTCTGATCTGTGTGCCCTCTCTTCACTTTACATGTCTGACCTCTGTGCTCTCTCTTCACTTTACATGTCTGACCTCTGTGCTCTCTCCTCACTTTACATGTCTGACCTCTGTGCTCTCTCCTCACTTTACATGTCTGATCTGTGTGCACTCTCTTCACTTTACATGTTTGACCTCTGTGCTCTCTCTTCACTTTACATGTCTGACCTCTGTGCTCTCTCTTCACTTTACATGTCTGATCTGTGTGCTCTCTCTTCACTTTACATGTCTGATCTGTGTGCCCTCTCTTCACTTTACATGTCTGACCTCTGTGCTCTCTCCTCACTTTACATGTCTGATCTGTGTGCTCTCTCTTCACTTTACATGTCTGATCTGTGTGCCCTCTCTTCACTTTACATGTCTGATCTGTGCGCCCTCTCTTCACTTTACATGTTTGATCTGTGTGCTCTCTCTTCACTTTACATGTTTGATCTGTGTGCTCTCTCTTCACTTTACATGTCTGATCTGTGTGCTCTCTCTTCACTTTACATGTCTGATCTGTGTGCTCTCTCTTCACTTTACATGTCTGATCTGTGTGCTCTCTCTTCACTTTACATGTCTGACCTCTGTGCTCTCTCTTCACTTTACATGTCTGACCTCTGTGCTCTCTTCACTTTACATGTCTGATCTGTGTGCCCTCTCTTCACTTTACATGTCTGATCTGTGTGCTCTCTCTTCACTTTACATGTCTGATCTGTGTGCTCTCTCTTCACTTTACATGTCTGATCTGTGTGCACTCTCTTCACTTTACATGTTTGATCTGTGTGCTCTCTCTTCACTTTACATGTCTGATCTGTGTGCTCTCTCTTCACTTTACATGTCTGATCTGTGTGCATTCTCTTCACTTTACATGTCTGACCTGTGTGCTCTCTTCACTTTACATGTCTGATCTGTGTGCTCTCTCTTCACTTTACATGTCTGATCTGTGTGCTCTCTCTTCACTTTACATGTCTGATCTGTGTGCTCTCTTCACTTTACATGTCTGACCTCTGTGCTCTCTCCTCACTTTACATGTCTGATCTGTGTGCTCTCTCTTCACTTTACACTTTACTTCACTTTCTCTCCCCTTCTCTCTCTTCTTCTTCTCCTTCTTCTTCCTCTTTCTATCTCTATCTCCCTCTCTCCTCCTTCTCCTTCTCTCCCTCTCTCTTCCTCTCCCTCTTCTTCTTCTGCTTTTTCTTTTTCTTCTCTCTCTCTGCCTCTTTCTATCTCTCTCTCTTTCTCTCTCATTCCTTCTTCTTCTTCTGCTTCTTCTTCTCTCTCCCTCTCTTTTTCTTCTTCTGCTTCTTCTTTTATCGCTCTCTCTCTCTCTGCCTCTGTCTATCTCTCGCTCTCTCTCTCTCTGCCTCTGTCTATCTCTCTCTCTCTCTTTCTCTCGCATTCCTTCTTCTTCTTCTCTTTCTCTCTCTCCTTCTTCTTCTTCTTCTGCTTCTTCTTCTCTTTCTCTCTCTACTTCTTCCTCTTCTTCTTTTTCTTCTCTATCTCCCCCTCTGTCTCTCTTTCTCACTCTCTTCTTCTTCTGCTTCTTCTTCCATCTCTCTCTCTTTCCGTCGCTTTCTTCTTATCCTCTTTTTTCTTCCTCTCTCTTTCTCCCTCTCCTTCTCTCTCTCGTTCTCCTTCTTTGTCTTCCTCTCTCTCTCCCCTCCTTCTTCATCAACTCCCTGTCTCTCTCTGTATCTCTCTCTTCTTCTTCGATCTTTCTCTCTCTTACCCTCTCTCCTTCTTCCTCTGCTTCTTTTTCTTCTCTCTCTCTCTCTCCCCTTCTACTTCTTCCTCTTCTTCTTCTTCTTTTTCTTCTCTATCTCTCTTTCTCACTCTCTCCTTCTTCTTCTGCTTCTTCTTCTTTTGCTTCTTCTTACCTCTCTCTCTCTCTCTCTTCTTCCGTCTCTCTCTCCCTCTCTCTCTTCTTCTCTCTTTCTCTCTGTCCTTCTACTTCTTCCTCTTCTCCTTTTTCTTTTCTATCTCCCCCTCTCTCTCTTTCTCACTTTCTTCTTCTTCCATATCTCTCTCTCTCTCTTTCCATCGCCTTCTTCTTATCCCCCTTCTTCTTCCTCTCTCTCTCTCTTTCTCCCTCTCCTTTTCTCTCTCTTTCTCCTTCTTCTTCGTCTTCCTCTCTCTCTCTCCCCCCTTCTTCTTCTCCTCCTCCTTCTTCGTCATCTCCCTGTCTCTCTCTCTTCTTCTTCTCTCTTTCTCTCTCTCTCACCTTCTTCTTCTGCTTCTTTTTCTTCTCTCTCTCTCTCTGTCTCTCTCCTTCTACTTCTTCCTCTTCTTCTTCTTCTTCTTCTTTTTCTTCTCTATCTCCCTCTCTCTCTATCTCTCTTTCTCACTTTCTCCTTCTTCTTCTTCTTCTTCTTCTTCTTCTTCTTCTTCTTCTTCTGTTTCTTCTTATTCTGCTTCTTTTTCCATCTCTCTCTCTCTCTCTGTCTCCTTCTTCTTATCCTCCTTCTTCTTCCTTTCTCTCTCTCTCTCCCTCCCGCCCTCTCTCTCCTTCTTCTTCTTCCATCTCTCTCTCTCTGTCTCCTTCTTCTTATCCTCCTTCTTCTTCCTCTCTCTCTCTCCCTCCCTCTCTCTCTCTCTCCTTCTCCTTCTTCTTCCTCTCTCTCTCTCCTTCTTCTTATCCTCCTTCTTTGTTACATAGTGAACAAGGTTGAAAAAAGACACAAGTCCATCAAGTCCAACCTATGTTTGTGTTTTTAATATCAGTATTAAATTGTATAACCCTCAATGTTGTGATCCTTTATGTGCGCATCTAATAGTTTTTTTAAATGATCTAGACTCCCAGCAGAGACTACTGCTTGTGGAAGAGAATTCCACATCCTCACTGCTCTTCCCGTAAAGAACCCTCTACGCTTTTTAAGGTTAAACCGCCTTTCTTCCATTTTTAGTGAATGGCCGCGTGTCTTTGTGTGCTCCCTTGCACAGAATAGTTTTGTAACAGTGCTTGTAATCTTTCCCCATAACTTAGGTCCTCCAATCCCTTAATAAGGTTTGTGGCCCTTCTCTGCACCCTTTCCAACACCAGGACATCCTTCCTGAGGACTGGTGCCCAGAACTGGACGGCATACTCCAGGTGCGGCCTCACCAGAGACTTGTATAGTGGGAGAATTATTGATTTATCCCTGGAGTTGATCCCTTTCTTGATGCATGCCAACACTTTGTTAGCTTTGTTTGCAGCAGCTTGGCATTGCATGCTACTGCTGAGCTTGTTCTCCACCAGGACCCCTAGGTTTTTTTCCATTCTAGATTCCCCCAGGGGCTCTCCCCCTAGTGAGTAGTGTGCTTTTTTGTTCTTGGTACCCAAATGCATTATCTTACATTTTTCTACGTTAAACCTCATCTACCACTTGTCTGCCCACCCCATTCGTTTATTCAGATCTTCTTGCAAGGTTTCCACATCCTGTGGAGAGTTTATTGCTCTGCTTAGCTTGGTATCATCCGCAAGTATTGAGATTGAGCTCTTCACCCTGTCCTCCAAGTCGTTTATAAATAAATTGAATAGGAATGGTCCCAGGACAGAACCTTGGGGAACTCCACTTCTACACCACACCATTCTGAGTGCTCCCCATTTATCACCACCCTCTGGACTAGCCCTTGTAGCCAATTTTCAATCCAGGTGCTCACCCTTTGATCCATGTTGAGGGACCTTAGTTTGTACAGTAAACATTTATGGGGAACTGTATCAAATGCTTTAGCAAAATCCAGATACACCACATCTACAGACCTTCCCTTATCTAGATGGCAGCTCACCTCCTCATAGAAGGTTAATAGATTGGTTTTGCAAGAACGATCCTTCATGAACCAATGCTGATTACCACTAATGATACCGTTCTCGTTACAATAATCTTGTATGTAATCCCTTATTATTCCCTCCAAGAGCTTGCCAATTATTGTTGTTAAGCTAACTGGACTGTATTTCCCAGGGATATACCTTGGTCCTTTTTTATATATTGGTACTACAATGGGTTTCTTCCAATCAGCTGGTATCATACCAGTCAGAAAACTGCTCTTAAAGATTAGGTACAAGGGTCTGGAAATAACTTGGCTAAGTTCCTTAAGGACCCTTGGGTGTAAGCCATCTGGTAACGGTTCAGTTTTTCAAGCCTATTTCTGATTTTATCCTCAGTTAGCCATGAGGGTACTTCCCATGACATGCCATGAGGATCAGTATTGTAGTTCTGAATAATTGAGCCCCCTGTTTCCTTCATGAATACTGAGGATAAAAATGAGTTTAACACCTTTGCCATTTCTCCATCCTTTGCAACCAGATTACCTTCATCATTCTTTATGGGGCCAATATAATCTGACCTCCCTCTCTTACTGTTTATATACTTAAAGAATTTCTTAGGATTCCTTTTACTCTCCTCTGCTATGTGTCTTTCATGTTCTATCTTAGCTGCTCTGATTGCACCTTTGCATTCCTTATTGTGTGTTTTTGAAAATATGAAAATCTGATATGGTCCCCTCAGCCTTGTTTTTTTTGAAGGCCTTCTCCTTTGCTTTTATGTGTGCCTTTACGTCGGTGTTAAGCCATCCTGGTCTTTGATTAGCTCTTTTAAATTTATTTCTCATTGGGATACACTGGCTAATACCTTTGTTTAGTATGTTCTTGAAGCACTCCCATTTTTCCTCTGCATTCATTGTTCCTAGAATTTTATCCCAGCTAACATCTTCCAGCATAGGAGCGTAGTTTATGGAAGTTGGCTCTCTTAAAATCCAGTGTCTTTGTATTCCCCTTATGTTTCTTATTTGTGTAATTTATACTGAAACTAACTGTCCTGTGATCGCTATTTCCTAGATTGCCCCTTACTTCCACATCTGTGATCAGGTCTGTGTTGTTAGCGATCAGAAGATCTAATAATGCTTTTTCTCTTGTTGGTGCATTTACTTTTTGACCCATGAAATTGTCCTGCAGGACATTTAGAAAATGGCGTGACTTAGCTGAATGTGCAGTACCTTCCTCCCAGTCAATATCTGGGTAATTGTTCTCTCTCTGTCTCTCTCTTCTTGTTCTTCTTCTTCTCTCTCTCTGCTACTTCTTCCTCTTCTTCTTTTTCTTCTCTATCTCTCTCTTTCTCACTCTATCCTTCTTCTTCTTCCTCTGTCTCTTTCTTTCTTTCTCTCTACCACTCCTTCTCTCTCTCTCTCTCTCCTTTTTCTTCCTCTCTCTCATCTCCCTCTCTCTCCTTCTCCTCCTCTTTCTTTGCCCCCCCTCTCTCTCTCCTCTCTCTGACGCTCTCTCCTTCTTCTTCTTCCTCTTCTCTCTCTCTCGCCTTCTTCTTTTTCTCTCTCCTTCTTCTCCCTCCTTCTTCTTCTCGCTTTCTCTCTCTCTCTTGCCTTCTTCTTTCTATCTCTACTTCTTCTTCTCCTTCTTCTTCTCTCTCTCTTTCTCTCCTTCTCTCTCTCTCTCTTTCTCTGTATGTCTCTCTCTCTCGCCTTCTTCCTCTCTCTCCTACTTCTTCCCCTTCTTCTTTCTCTCTCTCTCCCTCTACTTCTTCTTCTTCCTCTTCTTCTCTCTCTCTCTCCTCTTCTTCTCTCTCTCTCCCCCTCTCTCCTTCCTCTTCTTCTCTCTCTCTCTCCTTCTCCTTCCTCTTCTTCTTCTCTCTCTCTCTCCTTCTCCTTCCTCTTCTTCTTCTCTCTCTCTCTCCTTCTCCTTCCTCTTCTTCTTCTCTCTCTCCCCATCTCCTTCCTCTTCCTCTTCTTCTTCTCTCTCTCTCTCCTCCTTTCTCTCTCCTCTCTCACCTTCTTCTTTCTCTCTCTCCTTCTTCCTCTTCTCTCTCTCTCTCTACCTCTCTCTACTCTTCTTCTTTCTCTCCCCCTCTCCTTCTTCTTATTCTTCTTCTCCTCTCTCTCTTTCTCTCCTTGTCTCTCTCTTTTTCTCTCTCTCACCTTCTTCCTCTCTCTCCTTCTTCCTCTTCTTTTCTCTCTCTCTTCTTCTTTTTCTTCTCTCTCTCCCTCTCTCTCTTGCTCTTTCTCCCCCCCCCCCCCTCTCCCTCTTCTTCTTCTTCTTTCTCTCTCTCCCCCCGCTCCTTCTTCTTCTCCTCCTTCTTCCTCACTCTCTCTCATTCCTTCTTCCCTTCCTTCTTTTCTTTCTCTTTCTCTCTCGCCTTCTTCTTTCTCTCTCTCCTTCTTCTCCCCCCCCCCCCCCATCTCTCCTTCTTCTTCATTTTCTCCTTTTTCTTTTTCTTCTTTTTCTTCTCTCTCTCCTTCTTCTTCTTCCTCTCTCTCTCTCATTCCTCTCTCCTTCATCATCTTCCTCTTCTTTCTCTTCTCTCTCTCTCTCTCTACCTCTCCTCCTTATTCTTCTTCTTCGTCTTCTTCTCTTCCTCTCTCACTCCTTCTTCTTCTTCCTCTCTCTCTAATATATTTCTCTCCCACCCTCTACAATTTTCTATACCTCTCCTATAACCCTCCCTTCTCTCTTTGTTTCTTTTTCCCTTCTCTCTCTCTCCTACCTTCCCCTTTTTTTCTCCTGTTTTACATTTTTTCTCTTTCTTTCTTTATAACCGACCCCTCTCTCTTTCTCTCTCCCCTTTCATTATTTGTGTTCTTTCTTATTTACTTCTTCTCACCCTCTTCTCATTTCTTCTCCATTTTTCTACTCTTTCTTTCTATCTTTCTTTCCATATGTTTCCCTTTTCTTTCTCTGACTCTCTCTCTCCTAACCCCCCTCTCTCTTACCCCCCTTCCTAACCCCTCCTCTCTCCTAACCCCCCTCTCTCTCCTACCCCCCTTCCTAACCCCTCCTCTCTCCTAACCCCCCTCTCTCTCCTACCCCCCTTCCTAACCCCTCCTCTCTCCTAACCCCCCTCTCTCTCCTACCCCCCTTCCTAACCCCCCCCA
>BLSH010331606.1:332187-351129 GCA_018402905.1 Glandirana rugosa | reverse complement strand
TCTCTGCCTTTCGACTCTCCCTTCTCTCTTTATTTCTTTTTCTTTCTTTTCATCACTCCTTATACTTTATTCTTTCTTTTTTTTTCTTTTTTTTCTTCTTTTCCCATTCCATTTCTGCTCACTCTCCAAGTCTTTCTTTTCTTTTTCTCTATGCACCGTTTAATGCAGGAGAAACAAAGAAACTAGAGGTCCAATCCGCAAGCTGCCCCATAGAATCATCTGAGCATCATAGGCGTGCGCACAGGGTGTGCCAGGTGTGCCTAGGCCCACCCTAATCACCTTGTGTTCATTAGCATTATCAGATCTCCCTCTTTTCAGCTCTGCCATTAGAGAAGTGCTTCTGTACTTCTCT
The DNA here is from genome assembly GCA_018402905.1 of Glandirana rugosa. NCBI lineage: Eukaryota > Metazoa > Chordata > Amphibia > Anura > Ranidae > Glandirana > Glandirana rugosa. The sequence goes on along the minus strand of BLSH010331606.1, from coordinate 350,777 downwards.
TTCACTGTTCAGGCAGGGAGATCACTGTGCCGGGGTCATATATATGAGCTTTGGGGTGCACACCCTAATGCAATGGTCTGCGCACACCTATGCTGAGCATCCACACCCAAGGATGTGGTGAGACTACAAAGCCCAGCACGGGGTGCCAGTGATGGAAGATGCCCATGGCTAGTTCTTAGAAATATGAAAGGGTTACATTTTTTATTGCCTTGTGCTATGGAATAATATCATTTAGAATGGAGTATATAGGGCTGCGCTAGATCAAACTGCCAGGGAATATATTCCAAATTAAAAGACAGCGATTTATAGCCAAGGAAACCCTAGGCAGTAAATCAGGATGTTTTACTGGACGTGTGAAATGAACCTTGGATTTACTAATGCATAAGTTATCGCAGTGTATGGGCAAAGAGCAATTTCCATTGTCTGCGTGTGTATGACAGATAACTGAAGATATCATTTTACGGCTTGGGCCGCAGTGCTAAATTAAAATGGAATGTGTGCTAAGGCATTAAGACTGATTATCTTAATGAAATCTGAAATGGGCCAGCACTGACTCACTTTATGTAAAACAATTATCAAGCCTCTCACTCGAAAAACTATTGACAAAGTATCAATGAAGATTAATGATCTGCTACTTAGATTGCTATCTCCACCTTGTGGCCATTTAGGGAAGCGCAGGTAGATCTGCAGAGCTGGATGCTAGGAAAAAAAAAATGTTCTGAATTCTTTCAGCAAGGAAAGATCAAAAAAAAAATGGAGTCTGCAGTGCTGTTTTCTCCAATCAGCCCTGCTGGCTTTCTCTGTCATTGAGTGCGATGGAAATTAATACATCAAGTATTCCCATTGGCTTAGCCTGCGGATCTACATTACTCAATATTAAATTACTCTTCTTCGGTGGTAAGATTAATCTTATTCTGGCATATTAAAAAAAAAAAACTTTAGGCAAATGTAAGAAGGGAAAAAAGTTTAATCTTTGCTAGTTGTCCCGACCTTTTCTTCTCCTATTTCATGTTTAAAACGGAACTTGGAGAAAACGGCTAAACCGGTTTCTCTTTTTTTTTAGTCACTGCGTCCTTTAACCACTTCATCCCCGGGAAGGATTTCCCACTTTAGGACCAGAGCACTTTTTGCGATTCGGCACTGCGTCGCTTTAACTGACAATTGCGCGGTCGTGCGACGTTGTACCCAAACTAAATTTGCGTCCTTTTTTTCCCACAAATAGAGCTTTCTTTTGGTGGTATTTGATCCCCTCTGCGTCATTCCTGATCGCCGCTATAAACAAAAGAAGAACGACGATTTTTCAAAAAAAAAAACATTTTTCTTACTTTTGCTAAAATACAAATCCCCAAAAAAACTATAAAAAAAAACATTTTTCTTACTTTTGCTAAAATACAAATCCCCAAAAAAACTATAAAAAAAAACATTTTTTTCATCGGTTTTGGCCGATTTATATTCTTCCTCATATTTTTGGTAAAAAAAAAAATCGCAATCGGCGTTTATTGATTGGTTTGCGCAAAAGTTGTCGTGTTTACGAATGATGAGAATTAATTTCTGGGGTTTTTATTTATTTTTTCATATTTTACTAGTAATGGCGGCGATCTGCGATTTTTAGCGGTACTGCGATATTGCGGCGGACATGTTGGACCATTTTGCCACTTTTTGCCATTTTGGCACCTTAGGACCAGAGCACTTTTTGCGATTCGGCACTGCATCGCTTTAACTGACAATTGCGTGGTCCTGCAGCATTGTACCCAAACGAGATTGGCGTCCTTTTTTTCCCACAAACAGAGCTTTCTTTTGGTGGTATTTGATCCCCTCTGCGTCATTTCTGATCGCCGCTATAAACAAAAGAAGAGCGACAATTTTGCAAAAAAAAAAACATTTAAAAATATAAAAAAAAATTTTTTTCCATCGGTTTTGCCCGATTTATATTCCTCCTCATATTTTTGGGAAAAAAATCGCAATCGGCGTTTATTGATTGGTTTGCGCAAATGTTGCCGCGATTACGAATGATGAGAGTTAATTTCTGGGGTTTTTATTTTTTACTAGTAATGGCGGCAATCTGCGATTTTTAGAGATACTGCGATATTCCAGCGGACATGTCGGACCACTTTGACACTTTTTTGGGACCATTGGCATTTATACAGCGATCAGTGCTATAAAAATGCACTGATTACTGTGTAAATGCCATTGGCAGTGAAGGGGTTAACCTGGAGGGGGCACTCTAAGGGTTAACTGTGTTCCTTCAGTGTGTTCTAACTGTGTGTGGGCTGGGCTGGCAGGGGGAGGGGAGTGATCACAGCGCTTTCCCCTCTAACAGAACGGAGATCCGTGTTTACTTATACCGACCTCCATTCTTTCACTGCGAGGGCATCGCGGGTAGCCGGCGGAGATCGAGTCCACCCTACCCGCTCCCTGCCCCCCCTCCCGAACACAGTGAGTGCGCAAGCACAATACTTGCTATCGTGGCCGTCGTCAGGTGACGGCGTTTCGCGATAACAAGCCACATTGCCGCCATTACGCTGCGGCGGGCGGTCGGCAAGTGGTTAAACTAAAATCTTTAGGAGTCCTCACCCCCCCCCCCCCCCACACTTTCACATCAGAGTCCTCGGCAGGCCCTGCTGCACCTTGAAAAACGCATTATGCTGTGCAAAACTAGGAGATGCATAACGGCGCCCCTGGATAACCCAGAAAGCACCCCGGGGTGCTGCGGCTCCCTGGTTGACACACAGATAACATTTACTGTGTATAAGGGAGCTGTTTTCTTCTGTCAAATGATTTGTAATTTTATTTTTCCATCCAGTACTGAAGTTTACACAGCTCTGTCACACAGCACAGCTCTGTCTGGCAGGGAAGGAGAGCTGATTTTCCTCTGCGGCAATTAACCACCTCCCGCCTGCTGTGTTATAATAGGATGAGCGCAAGGTGGCTCTCTTGTTCTTGAACAAGGCCATGTGGTGTCATTCCGCTCTTGCCCCCCCCCCCCGGGGAGGGGGGATGCGGGAGCGAGAGCAGTGGGGGGGGGGGCGACCCAGCCCTTAGAGCCAATCCTTATGGGGGCGCACAACTCGGCCATCGGTGGTGCGCTCTGCCGCTGGGGCACGGAGCATCACTGATCTTGGTAGAGAGCCAATGATGAGGCTCTTTTCCCATGTGATCAGCTGCGTCCAATCACAGCTGATCACATGTAAACAAGGAAATGCCATTAATTGGCATTCCTCTACTCACACCGACAACGCGTGAGGAGAAGAGAGCCGATCGTAAGCATTATCAGTGCAGCCCCCAACAGTGCCCAGTAGTGTTGACAGTCAGTGACCAGAAGTGATGTCAGTCAGTGTCCATCAGTCATGTCAATCAGTGCCCGTCAGTGATGCCAGTCAGTTCTGCCTTTCAGTGCCTGCTCAGGAGTGCCGCCCATCAGTGCCCAGCAGTGATGCCAATCAATGCCCACTAGTGATGCCAGTCAGCTCTGCCTTTCAGTGCCCATCAGTGCCTGCTCATGAGTGCTGCCCATCAGTAGCTGCCCATCAGTGCCGCCTATTCATGTTACCTATTAGTGCCCATAAGTGCCACCTATTCATGTCACCTATTAGTGCCCACCAGTACCACCTGTCAGTGCCACCTATCAGTGCCCATCAGTGCTGCCAATCAGTGCCCAGCAGTGATGCCAATCAGTGCCCATTATTGATTCCAGTCAGCTCAGCCTTTCAGTGCTCATCAGTGCCTGCTCATGAGTGCTGCCCATCAGTGCCCATCAGTGCCGCTTATCCATGTCACCTAAGTGTCACCTATCCATGTCACCTATTAGTGCCCATCAGTACCTCCTGTCAGTGCCACCTATCAGTGCCTATCAGTGCTGGCAATCAGTGCCCAGCAGTGATGCCAATCAGTGCCCATCAGTGATGCCAGTCAGCTCTGCCTTTCAGTGCCCATCGGTGCTTGCTCATGAGTGCTGCCCATCAGTGCTGCCCATCAGTGCCGCCTATCCATGTCACCGATGAGTGCCCATAAGTGCAGCCTATCAGTGTCACCTATCAGTGCCTCATCAGTGCCACCTCATCAGTGCCTCATCAGTGCCCATCAGTGAAGGAGAAAATTACTTATTTATTTCATTTTATAACAGAAACAAAGTAAAACTTTTTTTAAAAAAATGTTTTCTGTCTTTTTTTCTTTTTTTAGCAAAAAAAGAAAAAACCCAGTGGTGATTAAATACCACCAAAACAAAGCTCCATTTGTCTCAAAAAATGATAACAATGTCCTATGGGTACAGTGTAGCACGACCGCGCAATTGTCATTCAAAGTGTGATAGTGCTGAAAGCTGGCCAGGGCAGGAAGGGGGTAAAGGTGCCCAGTAGGCAAGAGGTTAAATAAGACTTTCAGGTCTCGTCTCTCCCCCAGCCTGTGACTGGACACTGAAAGGAGAAGCAGCAGACTGATGAGCTCATCTTTCCGTCACTCTGCTCTCTCCTCCTTGCAGCACGTTCCTTATTAGCGCATGAGCACTGCAGAACAACTGACTGGCTCCTTGTGCTGCTCCTATCTCTCCTAATGTGAGCTCTGCTGTAGAGAAGATTGAAAGGGGCTGCCAACTACTTAAACTGCTTGCATTACAAAAAAAAAAACATTAATGAATACAGAGCTGCGATATTTAATGTCTTTTATATCTGCCCGGAGTTCAGCCTCCTGCCCCCTGCTTTGTGCAGTGATTCCAGCATGGATCAGCCTCTGAAATCTGCAGTGTGCTGTTTCCGCCACTAGGATGCGCACCTTGGCCTCAATTGTTTCTCTGGGGTCTCCCCGGACGTGCATGCTCATAGGTTTTCTAGGACACTCTCATGGTAGGACCACTGGTGCTGGGGTCGCTGGAGCTGTCCGGCATGTGCGCAGTGTGGGTGCAGCTCTACTGCACGTCTTTTCGGATTTGCCTGCATCCAAGCTTTAACGTGGAAAAATATGAGGTCGTGGACCAAAGATTTACATATACCCAGTGAAGTGACTGGCCTCACAGAAAAGAAGCAAATCCTTCTACATAAGTTGTACCTGTTTTCCTTCTACAGAAGTTGGACCTGTTTATCTGCAGCCTTCTCTTCTCTACATCCATTCATAGTGTAGAATTGATATGGTTTTTTTGAGCTTTCAGAGAGCAGGGGGCGGGGAGCTGAAGTTACACTCTGCAAAGCTCAGTGGGAGCTGATTGGAGGGAAGGGACACTTTCCACCCCCCATCCTTCCCTTCACACAGCACCCAGGAACAGAGCTGAGGCTGTCAGTCACAGGCTGCGTGCTGGAGCTCCCTCCCCTATCACCATTTGTCTCTTGGCTTCAAGAAATTTTGTCTGAAGGAAGTAGCAGATACACTTAGACCCCTTGCACACTGAGGCGTTTTCAGTCGCTTTCACGCTAAAAAAAAGTGTCTGAAAAGCTCACGAAAACCTATTACCATTAAAATCAATGGATGCCCTGCTGGCAGGGCAGTGAAAAAAAAACCCTCTCCATTGAAATGAATGGAAAGCTCTTCAAAAGCGCCTGAAAAGCACTTCAAAAGCACTCAGTGTTTTACTTGCAGTTTAGAAGCGCCTCAGTGTGAAAGGGGCCTTAGTGCTCTAGATTGAGACAAGTACACATTATCTCCAATAGGGACAGGAAGAAAATATAGGGGAAAAAAATCATATTATATTGATACAATATGGAAATTTATTTTATCAAAAAAATGATTTTTTTTCCCTTCATTTTCTTCTTGTCCCTATTGGTGATAATTAATTATGTGGTTATTATATTTATATGCATATCTTTCTTGTACATATATTGATTTTATTTTTATTTTTTTTTCTTTCTGATTGTAGTTAGAGCTATTTATACAGAAAAATGTATATAATATATATATATACGGTCCTGATGAAGCGGGGGGCTCCCCCAAAACACTTAAACCAAGCGTGAATTGAGTCATAACAATTTAACCACTTGCTGACTAGACCTTTTCTGGCACTTTTTGTTTACAAGTTTAAATCAGTATTTTTTGCTAGAAAATTACGTATAACCCCCCAAACATTATATATATATATATTTTTTTTAGCAGAGACCAAAAGATTAAAATGGTGATTGTTACAATTTTTTATATCACACGGTATTTGTGCAGCAGTTTTACAAACGCATTTAAAAAAATATATATACACTTTATTCAATTGATATAAAAAATAAAAAAAAACATATTTTTTTTTGTAAAATGTGAAAGATGATGCTACCCCGAGTAAATAGATACCTAACACGTCACGCTTTTAAATTTTGCACGCTCGTTGAATGGCGACAAACTACGGTACTTAATAATCACCATAGGCAACGCTTTAAACGCCTTTCCAGGTTACCACTTTAGAGTTACAGAGGGGTTCTAGCACTAGAATTATTGCTCTCACTCTAACGATCGTGGCGATACCTCACATGGGTGGTGTGAAAACCGTTTACATATGCGGACGTGATTTACTTATGCGTTCTCTTCTGCGCACGAGCAAGCTGCTTTAAATTTTTTTATTTATTTTTATTTAAATTTTCTTAAATTTCACATTATACAAAATATAAAATACTTTGTTCAAAATTCTCACTCATATATTTTTTATTTATTTATTTACTTTTATCTTTTTATTTTTACACCGTCCCTTTAATTATTTTATTTTTTTATTTATTTTTATTTAAATTTCCTTAAATTTCACATTATACAAAATATAAAATACTTTGTTCAAAATTCTCACTCATATATTTTTTTTTTATTTATTTACTTTTATCTTTTTATTTTTACACCGTCCATTCAATTATTTTATTTTTTTATTTATTTTTATTAAAATTATCTTACATTTCACATTATACAAAATATAAAATACTTTGTTCAAAATTCTCACTCATATTTTTTTTTTTATTTATTTACTTTTATTTTTTTAATTTCACACCATCCCTTTAATTATTTAATTTTTAATTTTTTTTATCACTTTTATTCCTATTACAAGGACTGTAGAAATAAGGGATGACAGGTCCTCTCTATGGAGTGATCTGGGGGTCAAAAAGACCCCAAATCTCGCCTTTACCTTTAAAAGCAAAAGGTCAAAAAAAAAATGTTTTGATCTTTCACTTAAATATACTGTATATATTTTCTTCCAGCCTGGACTGAAAGTGACCCCCATGGTGTCACTCCGGTCCTCCAAGGCCATAGAGTCCATCAAAGAGTGTTAACTCTTTGACTGCCTATGAGAGCAGCGCGGCCGCACCATCTGATCTTTTCTCGGGCGAACAGGTGATCGGCGGGGGGACCGTCCCTAGAGAAAGCTGGACGCCTGCAGAAAAAAAGGGGTTATGGGTGATATCTTCAGCCATAATCCCGGTAAACCACTTGCAAACCACAACTTATACACTCAGCTACTTTAGTAGGTCCACCATGCTAGTAGAGGGTTGGACCCCCTTTTGCCTACATTCTTGGTGTCATAGATACAAGAAGGTGTTGGAAACGTTCCTCGGAGATTTTGGTCCATAGTGACATGATAGAATCACGTAGTTGCTGCAGATTTGTCGGCTGCACATCCATGATGCCAATCTCCCATTCCACCACATCCCAAAGGGTCTCTATTGGATGAGATGTGGTGAGTATGGAGGCCATTGGAGTACAGTGACCTCATTGTCCAGTGGTGAGATGATTGGATGAGATGTGGTGAGTATGGAGGCCATTGGAGTACAGTGACCTCATTGTCCAGTGGTGAGATGATTGGATGAGATGTGAGGAGTGTGGTGGCCATTGGAGTGCAGTGACTTCATTGTTCAGTGGTGAGATGATTGGATGAGATGTGGGGAGTGTGGAGGCCATTGGAGTACAGTGACCTCATTGTCCAGTGGTGAGATGATTGGATGAGATGTGTTCAGTGTGGCGGCCATTGGAGTACAGTGACCTCATTGTCCAGTGATGAGATGATTGGATGAGATGTGGGGAGTGTGGAGGCCATTGGAGTACAGGGACCTCATTGTCCAGTAGTGAGATGATTGGATGAGATGTGTTGAGTGTGGAGGCCATTGGAGTACAGTGACCTCATTGTCCAGTGGTGAGATGATTGGATGAGATGTGTTGAGTGTGGCGGCCATTGGAGTACAGTGACCTCATTGTCCAGTGGTAAGATGATTGGATGAGATGTGGTGAGTGTGGAGGCCATTGGAGTACAGTGACCTCATTGTCCAGTGGTGAGATGATTGGATGAGATGTGGTGAGTGTGGAGGCCATTGGAGTGCAGTGACCTCGTTGTCCAGTGGTGAGATGATTGGAGCTTTGTGACACGGTGCATTATCCTGCTGGAAGGAGCCATCAGAAGATGGGGACACTGCAGTCATAAACGGATGGACATGGTCAGCAACAATACTCAGGTAGGCAGTGGTGGTTACACGATCCTCAACTGGTAATAGGGGGCCCAAAGTGTGCCAAGAAAATCTCCCCCACACCAGTGCACCCCCACCACCAGCCTGAACCGGTGATACAAGGCAGGACGGATCCAAATTCTGACCCCACCATCTGAATGTCGCAGCTGAAATCCAGACTCATCAGTCCAGGCAATGTTTTTCCAATCTTCTGTTGTCCAATTTTGGTGATCCTGTGCCAATTGTAGCCTCAGTTTCCTGTTCTTAGCTGGCAGGAGTGGTCTTCTGATGCTGTAGCCCATCTGCTTCAAGGTTGGATGTGCTGTACGTTCAGACATGGTATTCTGCATACCTTGGGTGTAAGGAGTGGTTATTTGAGTTACTGTTGCCTTTCTATCATCTGGAACCTGTCTGCCATTCTCCTCTGACACCAACAAGGCATTTTCCTCCACACAACTACCGCTCACTGGATATTTTCTCTTTTTCTCACTAGACTTGTGCAGAACGAAAAATTTGTCTTATTTTGTTATTTACGTAAATTTGTTTATTTAAATTTGTTTAATTTGTTTTCAGGATTCGTTTTGTTCGTATTCAAATCTATTCAAATTTTTTTAATTCAAATCGATTCAAATAGTTTTCGAATTTGTTTTCCAATTTCCAAAAATATATAATTGAATAGAAAAGAATATAACTGGAAATTATTTTCTATTCAAATTCAAATTTATTCTGTTTGAAGTTCGAATTTCAGAAGATGGTTATTTTCTTTCTATTTTATTCCATTCTATTCTGTTCTTTTATTTTCTGTTATATTCTTTTATATTCTATTCCTTTATTTTCCATTCTATATTATTCTCTTTGGAAATTGGAAAATAAATCGAAAACTATTTGAATCCGGAAATTATTCAAATTTACGGCGGGCGGTCTGCTTTCCGATTAAAGTGGTCTCTGCGGCGGATTCACCGCGAGATAACTTTTATTGGGGGGGGAGAGGTGCCCCCCCCCCCGCCGCTTTACAGTTGTCTCCGCCAATTACCGGAGTCGATCCTCTCCCCTCAAAGTCTGGATGAGGGAAAGATGGCCCCCCCGCTCGGCTCCATACCATTGGATGGCGGAAGCGACGTCCAACATCACTTCCGCCCAATGCTCTTAACCACTTCCACACCGCGCACAGTATATTTACTGCGGCAGTGTGGACATGTACCGCGAATCGCCGTACATAAACAGCGATTTGCGGAGTGGCCGCTAGGGGGCGCGAGCACGCCGCCGGCAGCACGCACTTGTGCCCACCGCACTCCGGAGGAGTGTGCCCGCGGCTCGGGCGGACCCGATGTCCACCGGCGAGCCGCGATGACCTGCCAGAGCCATAGAACGGGGAACCGCCAATGTAAACACGCCGGTTCCCCACTCTGTCAGTGGGGACATAAGAGATCTACTGATCCCCGTCACTGAGATCATTTAAATCTGTTATGACCATAGCAGCCGGGCCCCCTCACAGTTAGAACACACTGAGGGAACACAGTTAACCCTTAGAGCGCCCCCTCTAGGTTAACCCCTTCACTGCCAATGGCATTTACAGAGTAATCAGTGCATTTTCATAGCACTGATCGCTGTATAAATGCCAATGGTCCCAAAAAAGTGTCAAAATGGTCCGACATGTCCGCCGCAATATCACTAAAAATCGCAGATCACCGCCATTACTAGTAAAAATTATTTTTTTTTTTAAAAGAAATGAATTCTCATCATCCGTAAACGCGGCAACTTTTGTGCAAACCAATCAATAAACGCCGATTGAATTTTTGTTTTACCGAAAATATGAGGAAGAATATAAATCGGCCAAAACCAATGAAAAAAATGTTTTTTTATATTTTTGGGGGGGATTTGTATTTTAGCAAAAAGTAAAAAAATATTGTTTTTTTTTTTCAAAATTGTCACTCTTTTTTTTTTTGTTTATAGCGGCGATCAGAAATGACACAGAGGCGATCAAATACCACCAAAAGAAAGCTCTATTTGTGGGGAAAAAAAGGACGTCAATTTCGGTTGGGTACAACGTCGCACGACCGCGCAATTGTCAGTTAAAGCGACGCAGTGCCGAATCGCAAGAAGTGATCTGATCCTAAAGTGGGGAGACCTTCCGGGGCTGAAGTGGTTTAAGGAGGAGATTTTTTTTTTTTTTTTTCAAATGACATTTATTTATTTTTTTATTGTAATTGCATTTTAGTGTAAATGTGAGATGCGAAGTCTTTTTGACCCCACGTCTCACATTTAAGAGGTCCTGTAGTGCTTTTTTTTCTATTACAAGGGATGTTTACATTTAATGTAATAGGAATAAAAGTGACCCAAAAAACTTTTTTTTTTTAAAAGGACGGTGTAAAAATAAAAAAATAAAAAGTAAAATAAATTTTCAAAAAAACGAAAGCGTCCCATCCCGCCGAGCTCGCACGCAACAGCGAACGCATACGTAAGTCGCACCCGCATATGAAAACGGCGGTCAAACCACACATGTGAGGTATCGCAGCGATCGTTAGAGCGAGAGCAATAATTCTAGCGATAGACCTCTTCTTTAACTGGCAACCTGTAGAAATGTTTAAATGTCGCCGATGGAGATTTTTAAGAGCCAAAGTTTGTCGCCATTCCACGAGCGGGCGCCAATTTTGAAGCATGAAACGTTGGGTGTCAGTTTACTCGGCGTAACATTATCTTTCACAATATAGAACAAAAAAATGGGTTAACTTTTCTGTTGTCTTATTTTTTTATTCAAAACAATGAATTGCGCTTGTAAGACCGATGCGCAGATATGGTGTGACAAAAAGTATTGCAACGACCGCCATTTTATTCTCTAGGGTGTTAGAAAAAATATATAAAGCTTGAGGGTTCTAAGTAATTTTCTAACAAAAAAAACAAAACTGATTTTAACTTGTGAACAGCAAGTTTGAAAAATAGGCCCGGTCCTTAAAGCGGAGTTCCACCCATGTAAAAGTCAGCAACTACAAAAAGTGTAGCTGCTGACTATTAATAATCGGACACTCACCTGTCCCAGGCTCCAGCGATGCGGTCGCCCAATGGCTCGCTCCTCTTCCCCTCCCCTCTGCGGCGCCGGCATCATATGTGTGGGCACCCGGCTTTGGCTTCAAAGCCGGGCACGCACTGCGCATGCGTGAGTCGCGCTGCGCCTTGTGACTGGCCGGTGTATCTTCTGGGACCTCTGACGTGTCCCAGAAGATCGCCGAGAGGGAGGGGGGAAGGTGGACTTCCTGGAGCCATGGCGCCAGGGGAGGAAGTGGACCTGGGACCCTGTGAAAACAAGGTCCCTGCCCACCCCCCAAATAAAGACATGCCAATTGTGGCATGTTGGGGGGTCACCTTCCATTATAGCGGAAGTTCCACTTTTGGGTGGGTATGAAGTTACAATATAAAGTGAAATATAAAGTTACAATATAGAATTAAATATAAAGATACAATATAAACTGAAATATAAAGATACAATATAGAATTAAATATAAAGTTACAATATAAAATGAAATATAAGGTTACAATAGAGAATTAAATATAAAGTTACAATATAGAATTAAATGGAAAGTTGCAATATGAAGTTACAATATAAAATTAAATATAAAGATACAATATAGAATTAAATATAAAGTTACAATATGAAGTTACAATATAAAGTTACAATAAAGTTACAATATGAAGTTACAATATAAAGTTACAATAAAGTTACAATATGAAGTTACAATATAAAATTACAATATAAAATGAAATATAAAGTTACAATATAGAATTATATATAATCGTTACACTATAGAATTAAATATAAAGTTACAATATAAAATGAAATATAAAGTTACAATATAAAATGAAATATAAAGTTACAATATAGAATTAAATATAAAATTACAATATAACATGAAATATAAAGATACAATATAGAATTAAATATAAAATTACAATATAACATGAAATATAAAGATACAATATAGAATTAAATATAAAGTTACAATATGGAATTAAATATAAAGATACAATATAGAATTAAATGGAAAGTTGCAATATGAAGTTACAATATAAAGTTACAATATAAACTGAAATATAAAGATACAATATAGAATTATATATAATCATTACACTATAGAATTAAATATAAAGTTACAATATAAAATTAAATATAAAGTTACAATATAGAATTAAATATAAAGTTACAATATAAAATGAAATATAAAGTTACAATATAGAATTAAATATAAAGTTACAATATAAAATGAAATATAAAGTTACAATATAGAATTAAATATAAAATTACAATATAAAATTACAAGATAAAATGAAATATAAAGTTACAATATAGAATTATATATAATCGTTACACTATAGAATTAAATATAAAATTACAATATAAAATTACAAGATAAAATGAAATATAAAGTTACAATATAGAATTAAATATAAAGTTACAATATAAAGTTACAAAGTTACAATAGGAAGTTACAATAAAGTTACAATATAAAATGAAATATAAAGTTACACTATAAAATGAAATATAAAGTTACAATATAGAATTAAATATAAAGTTACAATAGGAAGTTACAATAAAGTTACAATATAAAATGAAATATAAAGTTACAATAGAGAATTAAATATAAAGTTACAATATAAAATGAAATATAAAGATACAATATAAAGTTACAATATAAAATTAAATATAAAGATACAATATAAAGTTACAATATAAAATATAAAGTTACAATATAAAATTAAACATAAAGTTACAATATGAAGTCTGCCTGCAGCAGACAGGTGACATCATCTCAGCCTAGACAAAGTCACGGAGCAATTTGGGTGTTTTTGAGGATGGACAGTCCTGAAAAAAATGAAATTTATTGGTCGTCTTTATAACAACTTAGGGTTGAGGTTTTTCTCCAAGCGCAGTTCTTCTTTACTTCAATTGATTGTGTTTCAGTTTTTCCACTATTACCTTGTTGCCTGATTAAACCGTCTCAGGGCCATTACCATCCCTATCTATCTAAATAGCTATAGGATAAAATCAATAGAGAATGCATTGGGGAACGTCTCTGCTGTGTGACATTCCCTATAATTTATGTAAATTATACAAGGCTTCGCTGGCATGTGGTTTATGACCTGCTGTGCGCCTTGTCACATATCTTCCACCTCCGGGACCTTGTCACTGGATGAGTCTCAGGTTTGCTTTAAAGGTAACCTCTCACAAAGCCACACACCCTGTGTGAAAAGCCTCTGACGGAAGCTGCTCTCCTCCAGGCTCCAGATCAGTGAAGTGAGTCAGTGGTGCTGCCATATGGACTATTGAGCAGCCCAGAGGTCAGGGGAGCGGTGGGCACCAGGGCTGCTGTTAGAAATCACAGGGCCCCATACAACCTACCTGAAAGGGCCCCGCCGAAAATATCAAAACAATATTTTCACAAAAAGAATACACTACACTGACTACAGTCTTTATTAGGGGACACAAACATTTCTTACAAAATTCCTGCTTAATCTAAAAGATAAAACTGTATTTTTTTAGCATGGCTAGAGCTGTGTGCATGCAGCTTGGGAATGTAGCAGCTGTATGAACACAGCCACAGGTCCTAATTCGACATGGATGTAGGTGTACGGCCCCAAACACAGACAGTATGCATTTGGGGGCCACTCACCTGCACACTTATCAAATCTGTAGAGTAACAGGTGGCAACAAATCTCTCATTCACACTGTATGGGCCAAAGAACCCGTGTGAATGAGCAGTTCATTTTTTAAAATTATTTTTTTACATTTTTTTAATTATTTTTTTTACAATTGTTAGAAATATGTTTTTTACAACTTTTTCTTAAATACATATTTTTTACAATTTATTTTTTTCTTTTACATTTTTTAAAATTATTTTTAAAAAATGTTTTTCAACACTGTTGTGGGGGGCTTTGGTGAGACATCAGGGGTCCAAACATGCCCCTTGTCAGGGAAATTGGCGTAGGAGAAGTGGCAACATTGCCAGTACTGGTAATGGGCGCATCGGGCACACTGGTGCAAGAAGAACGAATGGACTCACGCAAGGTAGCAACGGCATGAATGTGCGCATGCGCAACGGCACTAATTGGCGAATGCACAACGTGACTGATGCAGCCATTTACTGACCTATATAACACTGCCGCTGAACCCAGCTCATTGCTGGATTGCCGTCAGCCTTCCTGTGTTCTTGAGCCTCTGTGCATATTCTGCTTGATACCCTGTTGTGACCTGGCTTGCTCCTGACCTGTTCTCTTGGCTTGACCCCCTGGCTTGCTTTACCGACTTTGCTGCTGTCTCCAGTGTTTGACCCCGGCTTGTATCACAAACTTTGCTACCATTACTCGTTCCTGGCTTGCCCTCCTATATTTGACCTTGGCTTGATCCTGTTCCTGCTACCTGCCTCTTCCTCCTGTTGGATCCACAGTGTTCAACCCCTGGCGTTTACTACTGTCTTCTGCATGCACGGTTGCCAAGTGTTACTGAGGATTCCTAGAGACTTTGGCCCAGCAGTGTGTCCTGCATCATCCGATATACTTCAGGTGACCACCAGCTCCACTCTCCTGTATCCATATGGCAACCTGTGCTCCTTTGGGCACTGCACCTTCTGTACCATCTTCATGGGTGTACTGCACTCAGCCACAAGGGGAGCCCTCTCGGCACTTTGGCCTCCAACCAGGTACGTGACACCCCTGACATCTCAGTCCTGACAGCTGACACATCCCCCTGTGCACCCGCAGCGCCCTGCTGGGGGGGGCCTTGGCTTACAGGGGGGAGATCAGATGTGGGCAGGACAGGGAGGAGTATCGGTGGGGTGGGGCGGGGGGGGCATTTACAGGAACCATGCACTGTGTGTCTCTCCCTCCAGCAGCTAAATGCCAGCGTGAGGGAGAGGAGGAGAAACTGGCTTTCAGCTGCTGCACGGAGAGCAGCACACTGCATCATTCCCTGCTGCACTGAACCCCTTCACTGTCTGGGCCCCCTACAAGAGGACCGGAGGACCTTATGGGTGGCCTCCCTCTGAGGTATCTCACTCAAGTATTTTGTCGCGTTTGAAACAAATAGACAGGACAATAAGCCTGAATACATTGTTCCCCTGAAGAGAGATCCACATTTTGCTTTTTTAGAGTCGATTGACAGGCAGTGAGGAGGCAATATGATACCTCCTCTCTGCCTGTTGGCGAAGGGCTGGACAGCAATACAATAATGAGTGTCTGCAGCCAACTGTGAAGCATGGTGAAGGTTCCTTGCAAATTTGGGTTTGCATTTCTGCAAATGGAGTTGGAGATTTGGTCAGGATTAGAGTTGAGCGAACACCTGGACGTTCGGGTTCGGCGGGTTCGGCCGAACTTTCCGAAAACGTTTGGGTTCTGTACCGAACATTATCCGAACTTTACCCCGGACCCCGAACCCCATTGAATTCAATTGGGACCCAAACTTTTCGACACAAAAATGACTGTAAAAAAAGTCCTGGAATGTGCTAGAGGGCTGCAAAAGGAAGAAAAATGGGAGATGTTATTAGATCTGCAATCTGTCCCTCAAAGCAGTAGTAATCTCTACCTAGTCCAGTATCAGATCGTTCTGTAATCAGATCGTTCTGTAAGATCGTTCTGTAATGCAGGATGAGAGATCGTTCTGTAATCAGATCTTTCTGTAAGATCGTTCTGTAATGCAGGATGAGAGATCGTTCTGTAATCAGATCGTTCTGTAATGCAGGATGAGAGATCGTTCTGTAATCAGATCTTTCTGTAATGCAGAATGAGATGTTATAGATCTACAATCTGTCCCTCACAGCAGTAGTTGTAATCTCTACCTAGTTATTATCACTGCAATCTGTCCCTCACAACGCTGGCAGCATCCTCTCCCTACACTAACCTGAGAGCATGTGACATGCAGCACTGTGACTCCAGCCTCATATAGAGGCTGGGTCACACGATGCACTGGCCAATCACAGCCATGCCATTAGTAGGCATGGCTGTGATGGCTTCTAGGGAAAACCGGTGAAACGTCTGTTGATTGGCTGCCCTGCAGATATTCAACATGCGCAATAAAATACCAGAACCCGAACGTTTTCTGAAACGTTCGGGTTCGGATTCGGGACACGGACACCCGAAAGTTCGGGACCGAACGTTACAGTTTAGGTTCGCTCAACTCTAGTCAGGATCAATTCTAAGAAATACAGGCAGATACCTCTCAATCATGCCATACCATCAGGGAGGTGTGTGATTGGTCCCCAATTTATTCTGCATCAGGACAACCATCCCAAACATACAGCCAATATCATTAAGAACTATTTTCAGTGTAAAGAACCTGTAAGTGACAGTTTGGCCCCCACAGAGCCCTGATCTCTCCATCATGGAGTCTGTCTGGGATGACATGAAGAGACAGAAGGATTGGAGGCAGCCAACATCCACAGAAGATCAGTGCTTAGTCCTCCTAGATGTTTGGAACAACCTATCTGCCGAGGTCCTTCAACAGCTGTGTGCAGGTCTACCTAGAAGAAGGCAAAGGGTGATCACCCCCAAAATATTGATTGGATTTGGATTTCTCTTCTGTTCATTTACTTTCCATTTTGCTTATGAATAAAAAATAAACTATTAACACTTCTATTTATGATTCTTCATTTACAGCAATTTTTCACACCTGCCTAAAACTTTTGCACAGTACTGTATATGTATATGCACAGTATATCACAAAAGTGAGTACACCCCTCACATTTTTGTAAATATTTTATAACAGTGTAAATTTGCTGTCCCCTCAAAATAACTCAACACTCAGCCATTAATGTCTAAACTGCTGGCAACAAAAGTGAAAATGTCCAAATTGGGCCCAAAGTGTCAATATTTTGTGTGCCCACCATTATTTTCCAGCACTGCCTTAACCGCCATGGGCAAGGGGTTCACCAGAGCTTCACAGGGTGCCACTGAAGTCCTCTTACCCTCTTCCATGACCACATCACGGAGCTGGTGGATGTTAGAGACCTTGCGCTCCTCCACCTTCTGTTTGTGGAGGCCCCACAGATGCTCAATAGGGTTTAGGTCTGGAGACATGCTTGGTGAGTCCATCACCTTTACCCTCAGCTTCTTTAGCAAGGCAGTGGTCGTCTTGGAGGTGAGTTTGGGGTCTTTATCATGTTAGAATACTGCCCTGTGGCCCAGTCTCTGAAGGGAAGGGATCATGCTCTGCTTCAGTATGTCACAGTACATGTTGGCATTCATGGTTCCCTCAATATACTGTAGCTCTCCAGTGCCGGCAGCACTCATGCAGCCCCAGACCATGACACCCCCACCACCGTGCTTGACTGTAGGCAAGACACACTTGTCTTTGTATTCTTCACCTGGTTGCCGCCACACACGCTTGACACCATCTGAACCAAATAAGTTTATCTTGGTCTTATCAGACCACAGGGCATGGTTCCAGTAATCCATATCCTTAGTCTGCTTGTCTTCAGCAAACTGTTTGCAGGCTTTCTTGTGCATCATCCTTAGAAGAGGCTTCCTTCTGGGATGACAGCCATGCAGACCAATTTGATGCAGTGTGCGGCATATGGTCTGAGCACTGACAGGCTGACCCCCCACCCCTTCAACCTCTGCAGCAATGCTGGCAGCACTCATACGTCTATTTCCCAAAGACAACCTCTGGATATGATGCTGAGCACTGCACTCAACTTCTTTGGTCGACCATGGCCAGAAGTGAATTGTTGAATGGAACCCCCTCACTTGGGTTTGGGATTTTTATAGGCAAACTGAATAGTGAATCATTTTATGTAAAAACTATAAAGGTTTAATGGTATACATTAAAATATACAATACAATAAATGTATTACATAACATTTAAAACAACATATGGGTACATGTGTTTGACAAATACGCCAGCTGGTTTCTTCAACTCACGTCACGAGTCGTAGTATAGGTCTCCAACAGAAACCCTTTATCTGCATACTCACGACGGTCGTAACGACGTCTCCAACTTCCCCACCCCCCAGTCGGACAGTCACGAGTCTGGTATACGGCGTGTGACGTAGTTTAACCAGACGTACCGACAGTAGGGTCTTCCTTCGGAGAAGATTCCTACTACGTGTTCTTTCGGACGTTTGTCAAACGACTTCTGTTCGTCTGATTCCTATACCTAATGACCTTGGTACGGGACACCAGACTATTCTGGTTCTATTTGAATAAACCAAGTCTACCACAGTTCGC
>BLSH010331606.1:289617-309163 GCA_018402905.1 Glandirana rugosa | reverse complement strand
AAAAAAAAAAAAAGGGAAATGTTACTATTAGAGTTGAGCAGTTCGTACCGAACTTTGGGGTGTCCGTGACCCTGAAAAAAAGTTTGGGTTCGGGTATTTGATCACGCATGTTGAATAGCTGCAGGGCAGCCAATCAACAAGCATTTCACTGGTTTGCCCTTAGAAGCCATCACAGCCATGCCTACTAATGGCATGGCTGCGATTGGCCAGTGCATCATGTGACCCAGCCTCTTTATAAGCTGGAGTCACTTAGTGCTGCATGTCACATGCTCTCTGAGAAGTGTAGGGAGAAGATGCTGCTGGTGCTGTGAGGGACAGATTGCAGATAGATAGATAGGTAGAGATTACTACTACTACTGCTTTTAGGGACAGATTGCAGATCTCATCCTGCATTACAGAATGATCTGACTGGACTAGGTAGAGTCTACTGCTTAGGGGGGCAGATTATTGTTCTAAAATAATCTTCTAGTTCTATAGGGTCAGGTTCCTGCTGTTGCTGTAAGGGACAGATTATTGTTCTAAAATCATTTTGCAGCCCTCTAGCACTTTCCAGGACTCTTTTACAGTCATTTTTGTGCTGAAAAGTTCGGGTCCCCATTGAATTCAATGGGGTTCGGGATAGAGTTCGGGTCAAGTTCGGTACCCAACCCGGACTTCTTTCCGAAGTTCGGCCGAACCCACTGAACCCAAACATCCAGGTGTTCGCTCAACTCTAGTTACTATCACTGAAATGTGGCAATCCCATGGTGCTTTGGGAATCCTTTTTCAGATTTTAAATATTTATTTGTAAAACTAAGATGGTATAAAAAGATAGCTAGAGAATAAGACAAAAACATAAATTAAACCTAAAAAAAACATAGGGGAATGTTACAAACACTGGAAAATAGCAATCCCATAGTGCTTTGGGAATCCTTTTTCAGATTTTAAATATTTATTTGTAAAACTATGATGGTATAAAAAGATAGCTAGAGAATAAGACAAAAACATATATTAAACCTAAAAAAAACATAGGGGAATATTACAAACACTGGAAAATAGCAATCCCATAGTGCTTTGGGAATCCTTTTTCATATGTTAACTATTTAGTTGTAAAACTAAGATGGTACAAACAAAGCGAGAGAGAGAAAAAAATAGATGCAAAACAAAAAAAAACAAAGGGGGAAGAATCTGAGGAATCCCTATTCATATATTAAATATGTATTTGTAAACGTAAGATGGTATACAGAGACT
The DNA here is from genome assembly GCA_018402905.1 of Glandirana rugosa. Taxonomy (NCBI): domain Eukaryota; kingdom Metazoa; phylum Chordata; class Amphibia; order Anura; family Ranidae; genus Glandirana; species Glandirana rugosa. The sequence continues at coordinate 307,933 of BLSH010331606.1, read as the reverse complement.
AAGACAATCAAAAAACAAAAAAGAAAGATTAATGTTACTATCACTGAAAAGTGGCAATCTCGTGGTGCTTTGGGAATCCTTTTTCAGATTTTAAATATTCATTTGTAAAACTAAGATGGTAGAAAGAAAGCGAGCGAGAGAGAAAAAAACTGATGCAAAACAAAAAAAAACAAAGGGAAAGTATCTGAGGAATCCCTATTCATATATTAAATGTGTATTTGTAAACCTAAGATATAAAGAGACTAAAACGCTGAGAGAGATAATGAAAACAAAACTAAAAAAACAAACAAAACAAAAAAAAACAAAGAGAAATGTTACTATTACTGAAAAGTGGCAATCTTGTGGTGCTTTGGGAATCCTTTTTCAGATTTTAAATATTTATTTGTAAAACTAAGATGGCATAAAAAGATAGCTAGAGAAAAAGACAAAAACATATATTAAACCTTATAAAAACAAAGGAGAATGTTACAAAGACTGGGAAGTGGCAATGCCATAGTGCTTTGGGAATCCTTTTTCATATGTTAAATATTTACTTGTGTAAAGGCAGGCATCCCAATACTTTTGACAATATAGTGTATGGGCAGAAAACACCTCTGGGATCTGTTGCAGCGCTTCTGCGCCTCCGCACACGCAAGGTCCTGCGAACTGCCTCCTGGGTTTTCTACATCACTCATCTCAGGAGACAGATCTCTGGATCTCACGCATGTGCAGACAAGGCGCAGGATGTCTGCCAGATTACTTCCAGGGGTCTGGCACATGCGTAGACAGGCCATAGAGATCTGCACATGCGCTGGAAATTAATTCAAGATGGCAGCACTGAAGAGGAGCAGTGTAGGGAGAACTTTCCCTACAAGCAAGGAAATGCTGGACTCCATTGACTACAAAGTATTTTTTATTTTTTTTGTCAATGTTGTGCAAGGCCAATTTTTAAAAAATAATGTTATTTTTGAGTGGAATTCTGTATATAGCCATGGTCAAAAGTTTTGAGAATGACACAAATATTAATTTTCACAAAGTCTGCTGCCTCAGTTTTTATGATGACAATTTACATTAAGAATGTTGAGAAAAGTGATTAGATGAATTGCAATTAATTGCAAAGTCCCTCTTGCCTACGAAAATGAACTTAATCCCATAACTAAAACATTCCCACTGCATTTGTGAAGAAGGCTTCAGGGTGCCCAAGAAACTCCAGCACGTGCCAGGACGTCTCCTACAGTTGATTCAGCTGTGGGATCGGGGGCACCACCAGGGCAGATCTCAGGAATGGCAGCAGGCGGGTGTGAGGACATCGGCACCCACAGTGAGGAGAAGACTTTTGGAGGATGGCCTAGTGTCAAGAAGGGCAGCAAAGAAGCCACTTCTCTCCAGGAAAAACATCAGGGACAGACTGATATTCTGCAATAGGTTCAGGGATTGGACTGCTGAGGACTGGGAGAAAGTCATTTTCTCTGTGGAATCCCATTTCTGAATACTTGGGGCATCCGGAAAAACCTTGTCCAAAGAAAAGGTGAGCGCTACCATCAGTCCTGTGTCATCCCAACAGTAAAGCAAACTGAGATCATTCATGTGTGGGGGGCTTCTCAGCCAAGGGAGGAGGCTTACTCACAATCCTGCCTAAGATTACGGCCATGAATAAAGAATGGTACAAAAACTTCCTCTGAGAGCAACTTCTCACCACCATCCAAGGACAGTTTGGTGAGGAACAATGCCTTTTCCAGCATGATGGAGGGGTAGCGTTAGGGTTTAAGGTTAGGGTTTTAGGGTTAGGGTTTTCCCTTTAAGAAAAAGGCTAGGACTCAGGGATTGGAACAGGGACCTCCCCCAAAGGTCAAAGATCAGGAGGCGGGTCCCCAGAGGTCAAAGGTCAAGAGCCAGCGCCACCCCCCTGACAAAGTGTACCGCCTACCCTGAACAAGTTGGTGAATGAAAAAGCCGGGGAAAGCCATACGCGGCAGCTTCGCGGGCGCGTTTTGCGCTTCGTGCAAAAGGTTCTTTATAATCAGGTGCCCGAGCGAAACATTTTTTGGACCATTTTTTTCCCCTAATCCAACAAATGTGGTCAATCCTCAAGAGGCGATGAACAACCCCCCCTCCCCCCCGCCACACACAAATTCTGACAAACTCCAAGCATTGATTATGCAAGAATGGGCGGTCGTCAGTCAGCATGTAACCCAGAAATTGATGGACAGCATGCCGGGGCGAATTGCAGAGGTCTAGATAAGAGAAGGGTCAACACTGCAAATATTGACTCTTTGCATAAATGTTATTATTTGATGTACAAGCGGTCCCCGGGTTACAAACAAGATAGGGACTGTAGGTTTTTTCTTAAGTTGAATTTGTTTGTAAGTGGGAACAGGGACATTTTTTAAGTGTAGCTTCAGCCAAAAAACTATTTTTAAGCTTTTTGAATATCATAGGAAAGGGTTAACCCCCTGTAATGTTTGTTTTGCTCTCTATGTCCCCGTCCAGAAGATTTCACCTCACTTCCTGTCCCAATGATAATTGGATTTTGAAAATTTTGGGTTGTTGTGGAAACAAACCTTGGTGATAAAGCATCAATGGAGACTCCTTTTTCCCATAATAACTCTAGGGCCCCATTCACACCTGGGGCGTTTTGTAGCTCGAAGCCTGAATCTACAAAACGCTGGAGGGGAAAAAAATCAAGGGTTCTCTATGGAGATGGTTCACATCTCCACTCCAAAACGCCTGAAGCCAAAAGCCTGAAAACGCCTGAAGCTCAAACAAGTTCGGGAGGTATTTTTGTAGCTTGATTTGGGCGTTTTTCTACTTTTTACATTGGTGACCTTTTGACCTGTATAAAATCACGGTAAAATGTCGGCAAAAACACGGCAAAATCGCGGTAAAAACGCGTGTATTTCTGCCTGAAAACGCTACTCCCAGGTGTGAATGCAGAGTTAATTTTCCCTTCCTAGGGGGAGATTTCCTCTCACTTCCTGTTGTCTCCCTCCGTTTGTAAGTAGGAGTCGCTTGTAAGGAAAGGAAAATCTTCAGACAGCCGCACTCCAAGAAATTTGCCATTTTATTGTAAAAAATGTCAACCATACATGGGTACAAGTCAGGGCACAACAGGGGCAGACCCCAGGTACAAGAGCTGACGCGTTTCACGTCTCCTTTCCTTGTCCATGTTGTGGCGGAGCCTGCACCCTATGGGAGTGGATTGATCTACGGAGTGTGGTCGTGGCTTTGAGCAGCTGTAGCTTTTTTTTTTAGGAGTCGCTTGTAAGTCGGATGTTTGTAACTAGGGGACCGCCTGTAATTGTCAATAAAAGCCTTTGACACCTATAAAATGCTTGTAATTATACTTCAGTATCCCATAGTAAAATCTGACAAAAAGATCTAAAAACACTGAAGCAGCAGACTTTGTGAAAATTAATATTTGTGTCATTCTCAAAACTTTTGGCCACGGCTGTGCACGCAATTTGGGTTCCCCCTTAAGATACAAAAGGAGGGGGGCTGAAGTAAATGCTGCGGCGCGCTCGTCCTTCCGAAACTTCCTTACAAATTCTTGGCAGAGAAGCTAATCCTCTACTAATTTGTCCAAAATGTAAAAAAAAAAAAAAAAAGACTTTAGATTTCCTTTAATTACCAATCCATTGTGCAACCAAATGCACTCCCAACTTTTGTGTTTGTCTCTCTATTAAAATGTCAAAAGTAGCAAATTGTTAAAGCAGAAAAACAAAATGTTTTTCTTTTTTTTTCTTACTGCCAGGGCGCACTTTTGACAAACTGATCTGAACAACTTTAACTGTAAAATTCTTGTCAGAAATAAGAAAATGTTGAAGAGAATTTCACAAAAAAAAAGAAATAACAGCTGTCAAAGTGTCCGAAGCAAACCTGCTGAAATGTTTCGGTGCTCGAGTTCCAATGTCATTATCTGTGATTAATCAAAGTAACATTCACAGTGGTGTAGTGGGTAGCACTTTCGCCTGGCAGCAAAATGGTTGCTGGTTCAAATCCCAAGCATGGCACTAACTGCCTGGAGTTTGCATGTTCTCCCTGTGCCTGCGTGGGTTTCCTCCCACACTCCAAAGACATGATGGTAGGTAAATTGGCTCCTGTCTAAATTGGCCCTAGTAAATGAATGTGAGTTAGGAACCTTAGATTGTAAGCTCCTTGAGGGCAGGCAGTGATGTGAATGTACAATGTATGTGTAAAGCTCTGCGTAAATTGACAGTGCTATATAAGTACCTGAAATAATAATAACATTCTAATGCCCCGTACACACGATCCGAAAATCGGACGACAGATCGTCCATTTTTTTTCGCATGCTAATCTCGGATCGAATCGGAAGAGTTTACTTTAGTCACGAAAATTATCGCACGACAGAATAAAAAATCGGAAACGATGTGATGTGTTGCAGTGTATTTGTATTGCATTTTTGAACGACAGCTGTGCTGATGAAACGAAAATCGTACGATCGGGCACCGCGCGAGAAAATTTTTCCTGCATGTCCGATCTTGTCCGGACGGAAAACATCGGATGAACTGTCGTGATCGGCTCTCGAAAGCTCCGTACTAACGATCCGATTATCGTACGACCGCTTCGAAAGCGGTATTTTCCGTCCGATTTTCGGATCGTGTGTACGGGGCATTAGAAACAGCCAAAAACAAAAATCACAAGCACAGGATTTTTTTTTTTTTTTTTTTGAAGCAACTGAGGTGAAAGAAAAGGTTCAACAACAAATATTTTGAACAAGTTTAACTAAAAATCTGGGTACATTTTTTTTTTTTTTTTGCAAAATCAGAGAGCTCTCTGCAGCAGCGCTCAAATGTCCCCACAGTTCCAAAGACGCAATGAAAACATCAGAAAGAATAGTCCATGTAGTGAAACGTATCCCTTCCACCAGCACACAATCACCGCGTGAAGAAACCGGGGTCCCCTTTGGGGATACACTGACCAGATCTAGGTACGTAAACATCTTTAGGGATTAAATTATCATTGTGCAGATCCTGGATGATCACAAGGCCCGGTTACTTTCTATAACGTCCAACCTTCCACTCATCGATCAGTACCAAGACATCAGCACCTCATGAATCATGGCAAAGTCAATGGAAAAAGAAGCAAATGCTACATAGCGTAAAACTGTAAATTTATTATGCCCCACAGGTAATCCCCTAGTACAGCCAGGGCCAGCCTTACCATGGGTCCCAGTGGGTCCATTGGACCCAGGCAGCATTTTGAGAGGGGCAGCAAACTGAACCACGACCGCATCTCCTTTTCTTCTATTTACCCAGCAAACTGACAACCAAGATTTTTTTTCCAGCAGTTGTGTGTGTCATGACGACAACTGCCCCCCAGGCTGCTCCGCCTGCCCCTATACTAACCTAGCCCGCTCCTATACTGCCCTAGCCTGTCTATATACTACACTAGCCTTCCCCTATACTACCCTAGCCCATCCATATACTGCTCTAGCCTGTCTATATACTACACTAGCCTTCCCCTATACTACCCTAGCCCATCCATATACTGCTCTAGCCTGTCTATATACTACACTAGCCTTCCCCTATACTACCCTAGCCCATCCATATACTGCTCTAGCCTGTCTATATACTACACTAGCCTTCCCCTATACTACCCTAGCCCATCCATATACTGCTCTAGCCTGTCTATATACTACCCCAGCCTGCCCCCATACTGCCCTAGCCCATCCATATACTGCTCTAGCCTGTCTATATACTACCCCAGCCTGCCCCCATACTGCCCTAGCCCATCCATACACTGCTCTAGCCTGTCTATATACTACCCTAGCCTGCCCCTATACTACCCTAGCCCATCCATATACATTGCGTCTTTGGAACTGTGGGGACATTTGAGCGCTGCTGCAGAGAGCTCTCTGATTTTGTATACAGTTGTTATATGCTCTAATTTTGGAATATTAATCAGCAGCTGCTTTTAATTAGGTTTGGAAGTTGTATTCCTAAGCGCTGAGCAGAGATTACATTGTGCGCCTCCATTACTCTGTACATACATTTTTTTTGCAACTGCAATTATGAGATAATATGTAAATCTGAACTTTTTTGGACTTTCTTTTTTTTACCTGGAAAACAGTTGAAAGGTTGTATGGGGGGAGAGCAAGAAAAAAAAAGACAAAAACAGATACAAAACCTTAGAAAAACAAAGCGGAATGTTACTAACACTAGAAAGTGGCCATATGCTGTAGTGCTTTGGGAATCCTTTTTCATACATGAAATAATTATTTGTAAAACTAAGATGGAAAAAAAGAAACAAGAGAAAAATACAAAACTCAAAAACACAAAGAGGAATGTTACTAACAATGGAAAGTGGCCAAGGGCGTACCTAAGGGGGTCACAGGGGTCGTAATTGCGACCCGGCCCTATGCTCCAAGGGGCCTGTGTGGCTCCCCCTGTACACCTGGATAGGAGGGCCAGCAGGGGTGGACTATAGAACAACTGATTCCTTCCATGTTCCTCCTGCAGCCTCTGAAAGCCTGTTTCTCCTCCTCTCTCTCCCACAGGCATTCTACGACTGCAGGAGGAAAATTGAGGGGATCAGTTCTTTTATATGTTGCCCCTCCTATCCAGGTCCTGCTGTCCACAGGCCCTCGTGTGCTCTCCTGCCTCCTCGTGTGCTCTCCTGCCTCCCTGTGTGCTCTACCGGCCCCCCACACCGCAGCTGGGTTCCCCCTCCCCTCTCCTGCCAGCTGCTGCAGGGCATGCTGTCAGGATGGAGAGCAAGGAAGGGGCCGGTAAATATGTCATTTACCAGCCACTTCTTTTCTGAATAGACAGATTCAGTCATCCATACCGATCATTGACTCCACTGTGTTTACTATGCTTCAGTTTGTGAATGAACGGGAAGCTCTGTACATTCTTCTGTGCAGCTGAGGCTGCAGAAATGGAGATTTGTGTCCTCAATCTCCTTTCTCTGTCTCAAAGATGAAACATCAGAGGTCTGTGTAGACCCCCGATATCTCACCAAAGCCCCCCAATGGGGCTCCTAAAAAAAAATGTAAAAAAATAATAAAAAATAAAATAAAATAACATCAAATGGTACGAAAATCATGAGAAGAAAAACTACTGAAACCAGTGGTGGAACTGCCAGGGTTCCAAAGTTCGAACTGCGAACATTCTTCTGTGCAGCTGAGGCTGCAGAAATGGAGATTTGTGTCCTCAATCTCCTTTCTCTGTCTCGAAGATGAAGCATCAGAGGTCTGTGTAGAACCCCGATATCTCACTAAAGCCCCTCAATGGGGCTCCTAAAAAAAATGTAAAAAATAATAAAAAATAAAATAAAATTACATCAAATGGTAAGAAAATAATAAAAAAAAACTACTGAAACCAGTGGTGGAACTGCCAGGGTTCCAAAGTTCGAACTTCGAACATTCTTCTATGCAGCTGAGGCTGCAGAAATGGAGATATGTGTCCTCAATCTCCTTTCTCTGTCTCAAAGATGAAGCATTAGAGGTCTGTGTAGAACCCCAATATCTCACGAAAGCCCCCCAATGGGGCTCCTAAAAAAAATAATAAAAAATAAAATAACATCAAATGGTAAGAAAATAATAAAAAAAAAACTACTGAAACCAGTGGTGGAACTGCCAGGGTTCCAAAGGTCGAAAATGAGACCAGGCCCTGGTGTTCCTCCTCCGTGGCGGGGGCAGAACATGTGAAAGGGTCCTGCTGCGGGACTGTAATTAAGGGTCCCGCAGCAGGAATAAAGGGCCCCAGGATAAGTGGAAAGGGCCCCAACTGGGGGTCAGGGGGGCCCTTCGTAGTTCCTTACACCAGCGCCCCTGAAGGTTCTAGTTACGCCTCTGCATAATGCTTTACGATTCCTTTTTCGGATGTGAAATATTTATTGGTAAAGCTAAGATTGTATAAAGAAGAGGAAAAAAGACAAAATAGACACTAAACTGGAAAAAAATAAAGGGCAATGTTACTAACTCTTGAAAGTGGCAATGCCATAGTACTTTGGGAGTCCGTGTCCATATATTAAAGATTTGTAAAATTAAGATGATATAAAGAGAACAAGAGAAAGAGAAAAGAATTGAAAGATTGTGTAGAAAGGGCAAGAGAAAGATAGAAAGAGAAAGGAGACAAAACTTAAAAACACAGGGGAATGTTGCTAACACCGGAACAACTGCAAAGGCGTCTTTAACACAGGGCAAAAGGGGCAGCTGCCCCAGGCCCAGCCATTGTTATGGGGCCCGAAGCAGCTGCCTCTTGAGCCCACAAATAGTTAATAAGTGGATTCTGGAGGGCCCAAAAAAGGTTTGCCCACGGTCCAATCAAGATTAAAAACGGCCCTGGAAAGTGGTAATACCATAGTGCTTTAGGAATCCTTTTTCATATATTAAAGTGGTTGTAAACCCTCCATATACCCAGTGACTGGTCTCAGAGATGAAACACAGGGTGCACTTAAAGGGGCAGCAGCCAGGATTGATAAATATTTGTTTGTTGGATTGGCGCCCTTCATATTTAATGTACCAGGGTGCTGTGTTGTTTTTAGGAAGCCATGTACAGCACCCTCCCACCAGCCACGGTCAGCCTGCACTGCAATGAGAGGAACAGAGGCCCGGTGGTGACATCGCTGGGTCTAAATATAAAGGATGTCATGAAAACAGAAAGGATATATTGTAAAAAAACGTTATTAGTACGTTGTTTGTAATCTGTTGTTAAAATAACTGACTGTTCTGCACAGCCATACCTTCAGGTCTTTTAGAAATCGTTCCTCGCTTGCCGAAGCTTTGTTGTGTTTGGCCTTAAATGACTTCCGGTACTGATCTATCGTCTCCAACTGCTTGGATAAAACTGCGAAGCAAAGAGGAAAAAAAAAATCACAATTGATTTCACAATGCAGAAGATAGATGTACGGAATTAAAGTGGTTGTTAAGTCAGTGTTCTCTATTACGGGCAGCCCCTCTGTTATAACGAGATACACAACTCAGTGCCTGTGTGTTTTTTTTTTTTTTTTAATTTTTAAAATGTAAATTTTTTTAAAATTGTTTCTTATTTTTAGGGACACTTTAACCTCCTCCCGCCCGAGCTGTAGCCATCTTTCGTCCATGTGCGCCCTCCCGCGCTCGCCCTGCCTGTGAGCCCCCTGCTGGCTCTGTGATCAGCGACTCCAGGCGACCCATCAGCCAATGACAGCTGATCACGTGATGTAAACAGAAGCTGGTAATCGGCTTTTTTTTCCCCTCACACTGACAGCACGAGGAGAAAAAAAATAAGCCGACTACCGGCTTGTGTAAGCAGGACATCGGTCCCACACACAGATAGCCACTGCTTCTTAGCAGTGCCCAGCAGTGCCACCTTCCAGTGCCACCTATCAATGCCCACCAGTGCCACCTATCAGTGCTCATTAGTGCTGCCAATCAGTGCCTCATCACCAGTGGTACCTACCAATGCCCGCCAGTGCCACCTATCAGTGCTGCCAATAAGTGCCTCATTACCAGTGCCACCTATCAGTGCTGCTTATCAAGGTCACCTACCAGTTCCTATCAGTGCCTCCTGATCAGTGCTCACCAGTGCCACCTCATCAGTGCCACCACTCAGTACCCACCAGTACCACCTATCAGTGCCTCATTACTAGTGCCACCTATCAGTGCTGCTTATCCGGGTCACCTACCAGTGCCTATCAGTGCCGCTTATCCGGGTCACCTACCAGTGCCTATCAGTGCCACCTATCAGTGCCCATCAGTGCCACATATCAGTGCAGCCTCATCAGTGCCTCATGATCAGTGCTCACCAGTGCCGCCTCATCAGTGCCACCTCTCAGTGCCCATCAGTGCCACCTATCAGTGCCCATCAGTGCTGCCAATCAGTGTCCACCAGCGCCTCATCACCAGTGCCACCTATCAGTGCTGCATATCAGGGTCACCTAGCAGTGCCCATCAGGGCAGCCTCATCAGTGCCTCCTGATCAGTGCCACCTCATCAGTCCCACCATTCAGTGCCCACCAGTGCCGCCTCATCAGTGCCACCTTAACAGTGCCGCCTCATCAGTGCCCATCTCGGGAGATCAGGAAGGAATTGTTTCCCCTGCTGGAGCAAATTAGATCATGCTATTTTGGGATTTTACGCCTTCCTCTGGCTCAACTATGGGTACAGGATTGTGTATATGGGATTGTATGGGGTTTTTTTCCCTCTTTTATTGGTTGAACCAGAGGGACTTGTGTCTTTTTTTCAACCTGACTATGTATGTAAATTCTAATCCTAAATACCTTAATCTACATTGCTGATGTGCGCTCACGTGGCCGCCCGCTGCTCTCCTTCCCCAACCTAAGGACTACAGTAGGAGAGGCTGAGATTTCCCTCTGATGTCAGCTGAGCGGTCACATGACCACACGTTGAAGATGTGGATTAAGGTATTTAGGATTAGAATTTTTTTTACAAAACACATATACTGAGTTGTATATCTTGTTATAACAGAGGGGCTGCCAGTAATTGAGAACACTAACTTTACTGGAGGGGGGCTCACACACAGAAGCTTACAGGGAGGGGAGAGAGGGGAGGGAGGCGAGAAGTGGGATGGCGGAGGCACATAAACTGACCACGCTAATCAGGGACCAGCAGCCATGTTTACTGTGGTCGGCACACACAGGAGGACACAGGAACAGGCAGGATCAACCAGGTTTTTTACAGCATACAAAGGGAAAAGTGACACAGCACGAGCACTATGCGACTTAGCATGCTTTAACCCCTTGGCGCTGGCCGTACGCAAATATGCCGCCTCTTGGTGCCTGGTCCTTAGTGCAGAGGGGCCGCATGTTTGCATGAATTGCTGCCTATTCACCTACGTTGGAAGCACAGTTACCGTCGCCTAACTGAAAGCTCCCAATCGCAATGAGTTTCCGTCAGTTTCCTGACCAGCCAATCATGGCAGTCATGTGATCTTAAGCCACACCCTGCCTCATGGCGCCATAAACATAAAGGGCCGGGAGGCACCAGCGCTACGAGGTTGAAGGAATAGGAGTTCCACATTTAAAGAAACACCAGGCCCGACCCCGTCACCAAGGGCATCTCTGAACGTAACCTTTTATTAGTAGTTTTTGTTTCATTGTAACAATTCTGTTTCCTGAAGCCAGGATTGGGCAGATCTCTCTGAATATTTGGGGTCTGTGACCAATCCCAACACTGGGAGTCAGCAGGAGGAGCATTGTGCCTCTGCCCCGCCCTCAACACTACGTCATCATGATGGACACATAGAAATCAGGAAGAGACGTTCCTGGTGGTAAAGTGGAAATCATAATGGAGCAGGATGGCCAGCGATGAACACTAATTACCCGTCCTTATATTACGGCTTAGTGAAATCTATCCGGTAGCGCGATGCCTTCAGCAATCACCGTGATATTTTATATGGAAGGGTATCAGAGGTCTACAATGTTTCCTTAATTAACTACCAGAGGATACTCCAGTATAATTGGTGCTAATAAGTCATATTCTGTACCGCGATCTTCCTGCGGGACACAGAGATCGATGGCGAGTCGCTGTTAAGTGACCATCTCGTCAGGCAAATGCACTTCAAGAAGAATGCAGAAACCAAGTTGGCTCAATAACTACCCGATGTGCCTGGTCCGGATACAGAGAGATGGAGGTAAAGCGACACAGTTAACCAGTTGCTGACTGCCCTATAGCAGATTTACTGCTACAGGGCGGGCGTTCTACGTTATATAAACTTGATTCTGAACTTCTGCCTAGGGGGTGCGCGTGCGCGCCACCGGTGTGCCGCTTCTGCTGCGCTTAGTCAGTGCTGATCAGCAGGTGGTGAAAAATGGATGTCGCCCAGCACCTGCCGATCTGGGAGGAGAGGCTGGAAGGAGCTTTGCCTACAGCATGTAAAAAATGCAGAGCTCTGTCCTCACAGCGGGGATGTGATGGATTTTGTTTCCCTGCCAAGCAGGGAAAGAAAATCCATCACGTCCCTTAGTAAAAGCAGCACACTGTGTACACAAAAACACTGGCTAGGGACATATTTAAAGCGGAGCTCCACCCTAAAGTGGAAGCTCCGCTTGTTCACACCCTCCACTCCTTCAGCGGTGGCGCCCCCCTCCTAATCTCTTTGCGCCGGCCCCAATCTCCATGCTGGGCGTGGGAAGCTTAGAGTTTGCTATTGTCTTCCTGCTTCTCCTCCTGGCCAATCAGGACAGGAAGCGGGCCCTTAGACCAGATTGGCTGAGAGGAAAAGCCGGGGAAGCCACCCACGATCTGGATGGGGTAAGTGCGGGGCTAGCGGGCTTGCGAGCGGGGGTTTATTTGCCACCACCCCCCCAAAAAAAGGCACACCACCCGCCACTGCCCCCCTCCAGTGCCACATTTGGTGCTTTTTGGGGGGGAGCCGATACCGGTCAGAACCAGGTACCCGCTTCTGGGTAAGATCGCGGCACAACGATGCAGTGATATACAAAATTTCGGGCCCCTCCACCTCCTCTCCCCCCCCCCCCGCTGCCTTCTGGGAGACACACAGGTCCCAGAAGACAGTGGGGCCATTGAGTGTGCGCAGTAGGAAACAGGCTGTGAAGCTACCAGGCTTCACTTCCTGTTTTCCTCAGTAGGGATGCCAGCGCCTGCGCCCTAAGCCGATGGACGAATTGACTAGGGGTGCCGACATTGCAGGATAGCTGGACCGGTAAGTGTCCTTGTATTAAAAAGCAGCAGCTACAGTATTTGTAGCTGCTGACTTTTCACTTTTTTAATACAGGCTGGAACTCCGCTTTAACCCTTTGATCGCCCCTGATGTTTAACCCCCTTCCCAGCCAGTGTCATTAGTACAGAGACAGTGCATATTTTTAGCACTGATCACTGTATTGGTGTCACTGGTTCCCAGTTGTCAGTTAGTGTCAGATTGTCCGCCGCAATATGCTGGCTGATTGCCACCATTACTAGTATAAAAATAAATAAAAATTCCGATATATATCCCATAGTTATAGACAGGATAACTTTTGCGGGAACCAATCAATATACACTTATTGGGATTTTTTGTACCAAAAATATGTAGCAGAATACATATTGGCCTAAATTGAGGAAGAAATTAAATTTTTTATTGGATTTGTTATACAGCAAAAAGTAAAAAAACATATTTTTTTTTTTTCAGAAATCCTTTGGACTCAGCTGATCACAGATCGGGGTAATGGGCCAATCACAGCGGTCCTTTACCATGTGATCAGCTGTGTCCAATGATAGCTGATCACGGAAGTAAACACAAGCCAGTTATCAGCTTTTCTTTCCTCATGCAGATAGCATGAGGAGAGAAAAAGAGAGCCGATAACCGGCTTGTGTTAAAGGGACATTGGCACTGACAATCAGAACACTGATCACCAGTGTCCTGATTATCAGTGCAGTATCATTTTTATCTACCAGTGCTGCCAATCAGTGCCTACCAGTGCTGCTAATCAGTGCCCATCAGTGCTGCCTATCAGTACCCATCAGTGCCACCTATCAATGCTGCTTATCAGGGCCCATCAGTGCACCTTATCAGAGCCCATTAGCGCCACCTGTCAATGCCCATCAGTGCTGCCTATCAGTGCCGCATATCAGTGCAGCCTCATCAGTGCCTTCTCATTAGTGCCCATCATCGCCGCCAATTAGTGCCACCTATCAGTGCCCCCTATCAGTGCCCATTAGTGCCACCTAACAGTTATCATCAGTGCAGCCTATCAGTGCCCATCAATGCAGCCTCATCAGCACACATCAGTCTGCAAAATTGTATAACAAACTATGATTTTTTTTTCTAAATTTTCAGTCTTTTTTTGTTTGTTTAGCAAAGAGTAAAACACCCAGTGGTGATTAAATACCACCAAAGCTCTATTTGTGTGAAAAAAATGATAAACATTTCATTTCTGTACAGTGTTGCAATTCAAAGTCTGAGAGCGCTGAAAGATGAAAATTGGCCTGGGCAGGAAGGGGGTGAAAGTGCCCAGTAGGCAAGTGGATATAAACAAAGCCAAGGCACCAGTGGGCATTCAAAAACATCCATGGACCTGTCACCTAAAGGTTTCCATTAACACCGAACAGTAACAGGAGGATACTCTTGATCTATCACTATTCCTTAGAACAGTCCTTCTAGTAGAAGCCAGGGGAAGGAAAAGCACAGAGACACAAGAAATGTCCCAGTCCAAGCAAGCACTGGCACTGATGCACAAGGGATAGTAGCAGCACTCAGTCCTTAGGATCCTACACTCAGCTCTGTACTCACAATGTCCCTGGATACTTGGATGCCTCCTTCCAATATCAGCCAGACATTTCTCTTTTGAACTCTCCAGGCCAAATCCTCAGTGAAATCCCTGGGACCTCGATGAGCACATGTAGACCTTCGTCTAGGCTGCCAAGGAGGGCAGCAGCCCTTTAGGCAGGGAACTTCTCCTTCTGGACAAGAACAGTGAAGCTCCACACCCTCAACTAGTTATGCATTCCCCAGCCACCTACTGGGTACTCTTTCCCAGAAGGGCAGCAGCCCTTTAGGCTGGGAATTTCTCCTTCTGGACAAGAAGCAGGGCTACTCCAGACCCTCAATTATTTATGCACTCCCCAGCCATCTACTGGGTATCCTCCCCCAGAAGGGCAGCAGCCCTTTAGGCAGGGAACTTCTCCTTCTGGACAAGAATAGTGAAGCTCCACACCCTCAACTAGTTACGCATTCCCCAGCCACCTACTCGGTACTCTTCCCCAGAAGGGCAGCAGCCCTTTAGGCTGGGAACTTCTCCTCCTGGACAAGAACAGTGCTACTCCAGACCCTCAACTTTTTATGCATTCCCCAGCCATCTACTGGGTACCCTCCACCAGAAGGGCAGCAGCCCTTTAGGCAGAGAACTTCTCCTTCTGGACAAGAACAGTGAAGCTCCACATCCTCAACTACTTATGCATTCCCCAGCCATCTACTGGGTACTCTTCCCCAGAAGGGCAGCAGCGCTTTAGGCAGGGAACTTCTCCTCCTGGACAAGAACAGTGAAGCTCCACATCCTCAACTACGTATGCATTCCCCAGCCATCTACTGGGTACTCTTCCCCAGAAGGGCAGCAGCCCTTTAGGCTGGGAACTTCTCCTCCTGGACAAGAACAGTGCTACTCCAGACCCTCAACTATTTATGCATTCCCCAGCCACCTACTTGGTACCCTCCCCCAGAAGGGCAGCAGCACTTTAGGCTGGGAACTTCTCTTCCTGGACAAGAACAGTGAAGCTCCACACCCTCAACTACGTATGCATTCCCCATCCACCTACTGTGTACTCTTTCCCAGAAGGGCAGCAGCCCTTTAGGCTGGGAACTTCTCCTCCTGGACAAGAACAGTGCTACTCCAGACCCTCAACTATTTATGCATTCCCCAGCCACCTACTTGGTACCCTCCCCCAGAAGGGCAGCAACGCTTTAGGCTGGGAACTTCTCTTCCTGGACAAGAAGCAGGGCTAATCCAGACCCTCAACTATGTATGCACTCCCCAGCCACCCACTATCCTTTAGACAGGGAGCTTCTTCTGGACAAGAACAGTGAAGCTCCACACTCTCAACTACTTATGCATTCCCCAGCCACCTACTGGGTACCGTCCCGCAGAAGGGCAGCAACGCTTTAGGCTGGGAACTTCTCCTTCTAGACAAGAAAAGGGCTACTCCAGACCCTCAACTATTTATGCATTCCCCAGCCACCTGCTACCCTTTAGGCTGGGAACTTCTCTTCCTGGACAAGAACAGGGCTAATCCAGACCCTCAACTATTTATGCACTCCCCAGCCACCCGCTATTCTTTAGGCAGGGAACTTCTCCTTCTGGACAAAAACAGTAAAGCTCCACACCCTCAACTACTTATGCATTCCCCAGCCACCTACTGGGTACCCTCCCCCAGAAGGGCAACAGCCCTTTAGGCTGGGAACTTCTCCTTCTGGACAAGAAGCACGGCTACTCCAGACCCTCAACTATTTAGCACTCCCCAGCCACCCGCTATCCTTTAGGCAGGGAACTTCTCCTTCCGGAACAAGAACAGTGAAGCTTTACACCCTCAACTACTTATGCATTCCCCAGCCACCTACTGGGTACCCTCCCCCAGAAGGGCAGCGGCCCTTTAGCCTGGGAACTTCTCCTTCTAGACAAGAAGCAGGGCTATTCCAGACCCTCGACTATTTATGCACTCCCCAGCCATCTACTGGGTACCCTCCCCAGAAGGGCAGCAGCCCTTTAGGCAGGGAACTTCTCCTTCTGGAGAAGAACAGGGAAGCTCCACACCCTCAACTACTTATGCATTCCCCAGCCACCTACTTGGTACCCTCCCCCAGAAGGGCAGCAGCGCTTTAGGCTGGGAACTTCTCTTCCTGGACAAGAACAGGGCTAATCCAGACCCTCAACTATGAATGCACTCCCCAGCCACCCGCTATCCTTTAGGCAGGGAACTTCTTCTGGACAAGGACAGTGAAGCTCCACACCCTCAACTACGTATGCATTCCCCAGCCACCTACTGGGTACCCTCCCCCAGAAGGGCAGCAGCCTTTTAGGCTGGGAACTTCTCCTCCTAGACAAGAAGCAGGGCTACTCCAGACCCTCAACTATTTATGCACTCCCCAGCCACCTGCTACCTTTAGGCTGGGAAATTCTGATCCTGGTCAAGATCAGGGCTGCTCCAGACCCTCATCTATTTATGTCATCCCCAGCCATCTACTGGGTACCCTCCCCCAGAAGGACAGCAGCCCTTTAGGCTGGGAACTTCTCCTTCTAGACAAGAAGCAGGGCTACTCCAGACCCTCAACTATTTATGCACTCCCCAGCCACCTGCTACCCTTTAGGCTGGGAAATTCTCTTGCTGGACAAGAACAGGGCTGCTCCAGATCCTCATCTATTTATGTCATCCCCAGCCATCTACTGGGTACCCTCCCCCAGAAGGGCAGCAGCCATTTAGGCTGAGAACTTCTCCTCCTGGAACTTTGTTTTTGCTGTACTGTTTTATTATATTCTAATGGTTTTTTTTTCACCATTTATTACTTTATCTATCTAATTCTATTCTAGCATATCCTGTGCCCTTGAAGACCGATATGTCCATTGTTTGGGGTCTTTGTCTTTTCTTGTGCTGTGTAACACGTTAGAAAATTCATAAAAATTGGTTTTAAAAATGGTGTTATAATTATATTAGATAAAATAACAGAATAATCACTAAAAAATAAAAAAAGTAAAGAGTAAAAAATAAAAAATAAAAAAATACTACCGATCTACTGCCATTGTTCTCTAATACTAGTATTCATAAAAATGATTTAAAAAATCATAACAATATAATTTATCTAAGAAAAACAGACAGATAAAGGTCTGCGGCAGAACTGAGCTAAATATATCCATCATGGTAATCAGGGTCATCTAAATCTCATGGATAAATAATGTGTTTTATCCCCTGAGTGTGACCCGATCTCTTCCTCCTACTGCATCTCTCTGGACTTTCACGAGATTAGGATGAACTCCGCAGAGAGGAAACACACAATCTGTAGTGGCGTCATTTCAGCTATCAGTAGCTAGGCAGTGTGAATTTGGCAAGTAATAGAAAAAAAATCTTTACTAATAAAAAAACAAAAAAATATTTTCTTTTTTTAAATTTTATTTTTTTTAACACATTTCTTTTTTTTAATTTTATTTTATTTTTATCAAATTTCTATTAGTCTTTAATTTTTTTTTTTTTTTTTTAATCGCATTTCTATTAGCTCTTTAATTTTTTTTGTTTTTATTTTTTTTAAATCAAATTTCTATTAAATCTTTAAAGGTCCTTTTTTTTTTTAATACAGCACACACTTTGAGGAATGCATTCCTTGCCGTATCATTTTAAATGAAATACTATATAACTAATGAGAATTTTCGATCAATGCAGTTTGGAAAAAAAACAAAAAACAAAGCTTTAAAGAAAATGTGTAAGCAGATATAAAATATCAAAATTAGAAACAGTTAAATATTAGTTAAATATTTTTTTAAAAAATATCTTTAAACGTATTTTTAATTTGTACTTCGGTCTGTTTTTAGATTAGCCTCTTATAGCTCTCTGTATAGATTGGAAGAAGGAGGGACAGCGATGTAAGCCAATCAGGATGTACTACCTAGAACAAGAGCTTTCTGATAGGAGAAGGAAGCTCCGACCTCATCAGGGTGTTGCCACACCTTCCCTGGCCAAACACAGGCTAGGCAGTCCTTGTGACAAAACTACTTTGTTGTAAATAAATAATAATAGTGCCATCATTGGTGTCAGTGGGAGGAATAGTGCCCCATCATTGGTTTCAGTGAGAGGAATAGTGCCCCATCATTGGTGTCAGTGGGAGGAATAGTGCCCCATCATTGGTGTCAGTGGGAGGAATAGTGGTTACTACCCCGTGATAAGGAGGGTGAC
>BLSH010331606.1:267346-281353 GCA_018402905.1 Glandirana rugosa | reverse complement strand
CAACATGACCCACCACTGGACATCACCACAATGCAGTTCCATTCCACTCCATACATAGAACACTACACCTCCAACATGACCGACCACTGGACATGACCACAATGCAATTCCATTCCACTCCATACAACACTACACCTCCAACATGACCCACCACTGGACATGACCACAATGCAGTTCCATTCCACTCCATACATAGAAAACTACACCTCCAACATGACCCACCACTGGACATCACCATAATGCAATTCCATTCCACTCCATACATAGAACACTACACCTCCAACATGACTAACCACTGGACATGACTACAATGCAATTGTATTCCTCTCCATACATAGAACTCTACACATCCAACATGACCCACCACTGGACATGACTACAATGCAATTCCATTCCACTCCATACATAGAACACTACACCTCCAACATGACCCCCCACTGGACATGACCACAATGCAGTTCATGACCCTCAACTGAACATGACAACAATGCAGTTCCATTCCACTCCATACATAGAACACTACACCTCCAACATGACCCACCACTGGACATGACCACAATGCAATTCCATTCCACTCCATACATAGAACACTACACCTCCAACATGACCCCCACTGGACATGACCACAATGCAGTTCCATTCCACTCCATACATAGAACTCTACACCTCCAACATGACCCATCACTGAACATGACCACAATGCAATTCCATTCCACTCCATACATAGAACTCTACACCTCCAACATGACCCACCACTGGACATGACCACAATGCAGTTCCATTCCACTCCATACATAGAACACTACACCTCCAACATGACCCACCACTGGACATGACCACAATGCAATTCTATTACACTCTACAAATGGAATGTTACACCCCCAAAATGACCGACCACTGACAAGACCATAAGGCAAGATCATATTTAATACTATCAACCTCATTGAAACCGTTTAGATATGTGACAAAGCCAGAATTTGTATTAGTAAAGATATATTTTCTCTCTTCATCAGATAAAGCGATTGTAACTGAGGGCCTTAGCTTCCTGCTGGGGTGAGCCTTGCTTGTGAAAGAAAATGATGCTTAATTACCGTTCAGAAATGCATTATCTGCAGGTTTCGAGTCTTTGATGTGCCCAGTTTAAATGAGGTGATATTTAGTTGGAAACAAAAAAGCTTTATGGTCAAGTTCCATACTTTATTGTACTGTTTCTCTGGATAATGTTGACACTACGAGCTCCATAAATTATCCAAAAGGAAGTTCTCTTTAATCAAAGAGGTAATATACTCACCTCTCCTGTGCCCCATGTCTCCTACCTCCCCTCTGTTCCCTGTAATAGAAAATCTAATATACTCACCTCTCCGGTGTCTCTTTTCTTGTATTTTCCGTCTCTGTAATAGAAGGGATGTTGTATTCATCTCTCTAGTCTCCATCCTCCCCTCCATTCCTTCTCTACAATAAAATGGGATACTGTGCTCACATCTCTGTTGGCCCGTGTCTCCTACCTCCCTTCTGTAGCACCCTCTAGTGTGCTAGGTTGTTAGTAATAGCGGTTAGTGTAGGAAGATTTACGTTTGGCTCAGGGCTAAGCCTGAGCTGGGTCAGGGTTTAGTGACTCAGGGGCTGGATGGCTTATCTGGCAGCTCTCTCTGGCACTTCCCCCTGGCCTGGAAGTTTGTAGAAACTTCCAGAGCTGGAGGGTGGGAGTAAGGAGGGGCTGTCTTGCATATTTATGAGGCCCCAGCCAATCCCCAGCAATGGGCCAGCAGAGCTTGCCGCATAAATAGGCATGGGCCATGCCAGCAGGGGCAGTCAGGTGGAAGATGGAGATGGAGTGATGAGGAGGCTGTCGGTGGCCCTTGAGGGTGCCCCCTAGTCTGGCGGGGAGGGCACCCTGGAGCAGGGCCGCTGCAAGGATTTTTGTCCACACAGGCGAAGGTGCATTTTGGTGCCCCCCTCATCCTACAACCACCTTCTTTCCCCTCCACAATACATCCCCCCACCCTCATATGGTAACCCATCTACGGCTAACCACACACTATACAATCTGCTTGTACAATCCTCTTAGATTTATTAACTCCAGCTAACACTTTAACCGGTTACAGCAACAGTTTTTTTTTCCTTTTGGGATAAAGGTTTTACATAAATAAAAGCCGATCATTCTAAGCACCCTGTTGGTGGTAAAGGGTTTATCTCTTTCCTCTAACTGCTACATCTGCAGGATAGGTTGTTCTGTTAAATAAACAACAGGGCCATCAGAGAGCAGTATACAGGGCCACCAGTGAGCAGTATACAGGGCCACCAGTGAGCGGTATACAGGGCCACCAGGGAGTGGTATACAGGGCCACCAGTGAGCAGTATACAGGGCCACCAGAGAGTAGTATACAGGGCCACCAGTGAGCAGTATACAGGGCCACCAGAGAGCAGTATACAGGGCCACCAGGGAGCGGTATACAGGGCCACCAGAGCAGTATACAGAGCCACCAGAGAGCAGCATACAGGGCCACCAGGGAGTGGTATACAGGGCCACCAGGGAGCAGTATACAGGGCCACCAGAGAGCGGTATACAGGGCCACCAGGGAGTGGTATACTACTACCCCCCACCCAGCCACCCCCCTCGCCCCCCCCGCCTCCAGTGCGGGCGGCACTATCCTGACACCACACACCCCCTGCACTTACTATGTGTAGAGCGGCGGTGTGTGGAGAGGGCAGATGGACGTTCCGCTCCTTGGGTTTCCTGTTCTTTGCCAAAGCGCCTAGGCGCTTTGGGCAATCAGGAAAAATATCTTATTGTAGCTAGGTAAGGGATGCTTGGGTTTGGCGCCCCCCCTGGCCTGGCACCGTAAGGCAGCTGCCTAAGCTGCCTTATAGTGGCGCCGGCCCTGTCCTGGAGTCCTGGAGGCAGGGGAGCAAGGAGAGAGGACAGTAGGAGCAGTTCAGCACTTCTGGGAGATCTCCTGAGAGTCGACTGGGTGGGCTGGTGAGTGGATTGGCAGTGCCCGAAGAGGTGGTGCTGGGGTCAGTAGCCACAAGAGTGATGCTAGCTGGGCACTGAAATTCTACTACGCAACTAAGGGGCCTTGGGTTTCTGACTGTAATAGCAGGCATTCACAGTGTTCCAGCTAGGTTCGGCAAGCAGGTGTGTGCTGGAGTGAAGAAGAGGAGCTGTATATAGTGACTGTATATAGGAAAAGTTGTCCCTGAAGTTGTTGAAGTCAAATAAGCATCCCATAAACTTCCATCTTGCTCACCTCTCTGTTGCCCAATGTCTCCTACCTCCCCTCCATTCTCTGCAATAAAAGAGGTATCATGCTCACATCTCTGTAGGCCCATGTCTCCTATCTCCCTTCAGTTCTCCTAAGTGGAAGGGTTATCATACTCACCTCTCTCTTGGTCCATTTCTCCTACCTCCCCTCCATTCTCTGCAATTAATAGGCATTGTACTCCCCTCTCTGTTGGCCCATGTCTATTAGCGCCCCTCCATTCTCTGCAAATAGAAGGGGTATCGTGCTCACTTTTCCGGTGTCCCCTGCCACCTACCTCCCCTCCTTTCTCTGCAATAAAAGGGGTTTCATGCTCACCTCTCTGTTGGCCCGTGTCTCCTACCTCCCCTCTATTCTCCTCAATAGAAGGGTTATCATGTCCCCTGTTACCTACCTCAGCTCCATTCTCTGCAATAAAAGGGGTATCATGCACAACTCTCTGTTGGCCCATGTCTCCTACCTCCTTTGCATTCTCTGCAATAGAACAGGCATTGTACTCAACTCTCTGTTGGCCCATGTCTCTTAGCGCCCCTCCATTCTCTGCAATATAAGGGGTATCATGCTTACCTCTCTGTTGGCCCATGTCTCCCACCTCCTCTACAGTATCTACAATAGAAGAGGTATTGTTCTCACCTCTCTGTTGGCCCACGTCTCTTACCCCCACCCCCATTTTTGTAATAGAAGGGGTATCATGCTTACCTCTCTGTTGGCCCATGTCTCCTACCTCCTCTACAGTATCTACAATAGAAGAGGCATTGTTCTCACCTCTCTGTTGGCCGTTGGCCCACGTCTCCTACCTCTCCTCCATTCTCTGCAATAGAAGGGGTATTATGCTCACCTTTCTGTTGGCCGAAGTCCCCTACCTCCCCTCCATTCCTTGCAACAAAAAAGGTATTATACTCAGCTATTCGGTGGCCTGTATCTCCTATCTTTCCCTCTCACGATCAGAATTCTAGCTCTTAATGCATACAGGAATTGTCAGATTGTTCTACCTACCCCCACCCCTGCCCCACATCACTGTGTTTCCATTCTCTGACCCCTATATCAATGATCAGTCCTTCTGGGTCACTGCTAAATACACATTACTTGCTGCATTTACCGTGAAAAATATATACGTATCCAAGGGCAAACCCAAACCATAAACTGACCTATAATACTGTATAACCGAGGCAGTAAATCAGTAAATGGCTCATCTTTGCACAGCTACACAGCTACAAGGGGGATGTAGGAACATAAATTCAAACATATGAACATGCATCTGGCAGTTAGAGTCATAGAGGTATCATAAGAGAGTCCTAGTCAGGAGACAAACAACCAGTAAACATACACTATATTACTGAAAGTTTTGGGACGCCTGCCTTTACATGCGCATGAACTTTAATGGCATCCCGGTCTTAGTCCGTTGGGTTCAATATTGAGTTGGCCCACCCTTTGCAGCTATAACAGTTTCACCTCTTCTGGGAAGGCTGTCCATAAGGTTTAGGAGTGTCTATGGGAATGTTTGACCATTCTTCCAGAAGAGCATTTGTGAGGTCAGGCACTGATGTTGGACGAGAAGGCCGGGCGCCCAGTCTCCACCATTCATCCCAAAGGAGTTCTATTGGGTTGAGGTGCAGGCCAGTCAAGTTCCTCCTCCCCAAACTCGCTCATCCATGTCTTTATGGTCCTTGCTTTGTGCAGTGGTGCGCAGAGTCATGTTGGAACAGGAAGGGGCCATCCCCAAACTCTTCCCACAAAGTTGGGAGCATGAAATTGTCCAAAATGTCTTGGTATGCTGACGCCTCAAGAGTTCCCTGGAACTAAGGGGCCAAGCCCAACCCATGAAAAACAACCCCACACCATAATCCCCGCTCCACCAAATGATTTGGACCAGTGCACAAAGCAAGGTCCATAAAGACATGGACAAGCGAGTTTGGGGTGGAGGAACTTGACTGGCCTAGCATAGAGTCCTGACCTCAACCAGATAGAACACCTTTGGGATGAATTAGAGCGGAGACCAGGGCCTCTGATAGGCCAGTACCACCAGCCCTGTTGTACTGGGCCCACCCTCATCAGCTCAGCAAGGGGGGCCCGGCAGCTTCCCAGACAGTTGTGTGCAGAATTTAAAAAAAAGGGGCTTTCTCAATTACATCCCCACTTGACCGCTCCTAGTAGCTTTGGGGGTGTATTTCCTGGGCCCCTCTGATGATGGGATGTGACAGAGCAGTGGAGGGACTTTTTCTTCAAAGTCGGGCGCATGCGCACTCCGTGCTCGCCTTTGTTTTGGCTGCTGAAGTCCCGGTCATATGCCACTGCAGCAGCCCAATGCTGCCTTCCCTGGTGGAGTGATCTTCAGGGAGTGATCTTCCGACGCTGAGCTAAGCAGCTGATTCGAGATCGAGTGGCATATGTGAGGCGGCCGGGGCGGGGGCAGGGGCAACTGACAGGGAGAAGGAGCCGGAGTTTATTGTAGCTGCAACACAGGGGTGTCCATGCCTGGGTGAATATAACGATATACCTATCTGTACTACTATGATGGCTACCCTCACCCTCCTGAGAAAAAAAACTTGGCTCTGTCACAAGGGACCAGCGACAAACACAGCCAGGGGACCAGCAAGTCTGCAGTCATCTCGGCTCCATAAAGGTACAATGAGTACCGTTATGGAGACCCCTTTACACCTAAGCCGTGTCCCTGTTGCCCATTATTGATACAGCTAAATTTAATCATCATCATTATCATCTTAAAAAAATCATGCAGTACAGGTGCATGAAACCACAGCACCTGTATTGTGTGATTATCATGATGATAATGATAATAAAATGATAGTGAAATGCATCCTTTGACCTCATTTAGGGCCCCATTCACACATGGCACTGCAGATATGCATTTCCAGTGCAGGGCTGTCTTTTACCAGCACCAAAATGCACAGTGTTGCATGCATCCCCCTGCCAGTTTCCTGTTAGTTTCTATTGGGACAGCCTCGGTGTCCCAATATGTAATGTGGGTGTGCCTAGGTCTCTTAATGCATACCAGGCAGTGGGTGGGGACAGGGGGCGTGGTTATTGGTGGGGGCGGCGTTTAGGGGGCCCCATCAGATAGGCTGTAGGAGGCCCCGTGATTTCTAATAGCAGCCCTGGCAGAGACTGCGAGCCGGGCCTTCTCATCCAACATCAGTGCCTGACCTTACAAATGCGCTTCTGGAAGAATGGTCAAACGTTCCCATAGACCAGGGATATGCAATTAGCGGACCTTCAACTGTTGCAAAACTACAAGTCCCATGAGGCATAGCAAGACTCTGACAGCTACAGGCATGATACCCAGAGGCAGAGGCATGATGGGACTTGTAGTTTTGCAACAGCTGGAGGTCCGCTAATTGCATTGTGGACAGCCTTCCCAGAAGAGTTGAAGCTGTTATAGCTGCAAAGGTTGGGCAGACCCAATATTGAACCCTACGGGCCAAGACTGGGATGCCGTTACTTTCGTTAATATAGTGTATATTGATGTTATGAGTGCATAGGGCTGAAAGCTACAGCAGTTCCCAGCAGCTGACAACAATATTTGAATTAGGGAGTTTTTAGAAGTAATTGCATTTGGAGTAATGGCTAGTTGCTTCTTTTCTTCTGTAGGGGTAATGGTTTCACTTTCGCTGCCTTGGGATAATGTTGTGTGGAGCTTGGTGGAGCCTCGTGTCTTAATCTGGCACCTCTCATCTGCTGAGATCAGGTCTCCTTCGTGTAACTTGCTGTGAAGATATATTTTTCTGTCCCCCGTGTGCTCACTATTTTCTGAGATTCTTTCACCGTGGGGGGGAACTCCACAGGGAAGCGTGTTGGGGGGGGGAAAAACTGATTTGGTCGGTGATTCTCTCAGTGATGAATGAGGTATTAGCAGCGATACCGCGAAGATCCCTGCTGTTCCCTCACCGCCATAAATCACTCATACATTCATAAATAGGAACCACTCTGCAGACTGCATTAGGCAGACTTCTATGGAAATGGAATGAAGCAGTTTTCATTCTTGAAATTCACAGACAATCTGCATGAATACATCATCGGCATTCAGAGGCAATAATAAAAAGAAGATCTCTGATTTACTTAAATAATGTGATCGAATCGTTGAAGCAGTTGCCTGCCCCTCCACCAATCAACATACTAATAAAACTTCTAAATAAAAGCTTTGGATTTTCGTTACATCCGGTGCCATCATCACTGGCCATCTGTGCTTCTCTCTGCAATGCAAGCAGAACATGGCTGGTGGGAGGGGATGGCTTGGTGCTGTACAAAGCTTGGGAGCAGTTATGCAAATATCAAAATGCCTTGATGACTGCATCTTGAAGGTAGGAGACCAAGCTGGAATTGACTTGCTCGGTTTGAGGGTCTGTAAGTGAGTGATGGTGGGAGCGCGTTGGGGAGGTTCGCTCCCTGGTAAATCTGACTCAATTTTGCAGAAAGGTGGCGGTGGGCCCTTTTGTGGGGCTTGGGCTGCTACCTCTGGGTACAACCTCAAGGTCGTTTCCGCATATACCCACCCTCACAAGTTGATGGGTGGATGTCAGTCTGGAATAGTGGGCGTTCCTAGGCAGGCTGTATTTACATGCAGACCGCCCTATGTAATGCCCACATGGATCCTGAGCTTCCATATAGGAAGGAACTGGAATACAATGAATGAAAGGGATAGGCCAGGCACAGTCGGGCTGGGGAGGGAAGGGTTAGATCGGCCTTTATCAACCTTTTCAATACAGAGGAAATAACTTTCCGGTCTCAGGGAACCTTTGCGAAAAATTACTATAACTCAAGATTCATGATGGTCAACGGGAAGAATTCACCCCTTACAGATAGCTAAAATGATCAATGGTGTCAGTGGGAACTTATCTAAGAGGCAGACGTTGCTCATTACTCAAGCAACCCTGAGCAACCTCTGGAGAAACCCAAGGGTTCCATGGAACCCTGGTTGAAAAACCCTGGTCTAGACGATGATAGATGTCCTTCAGCCAAGAAATAGGTTGGGCTCTATCTGACTCCCTGCAACCTCTAATGCACAGAAGATTACAGTGAGCAGTGAAATCAGAATAGGCCATTTTAGTCCAGGAGAGAAGCTGGTACAACTGTGCAAGACTGAAGGGGAGGTCGTAGTTCAGTACAGTATATTTAAAGTTAAAACGTTATTTATTTATTTTCTTAGATGTGGATAAAATAGAGAAGGGTTAAAAATCAGTTTCTATTGGCATCTGGGAGAGTTCACTTCACTTCCTGTCCCCATGACGCAACAGGAAGTGAAGAGAATCCCTTCAATTTCACGAAAATTCACTATTATAGGTCACTGAAAAAAAAGTCCTCACTTTAAGGTTTTCCCTCTCTTCCTTTGCTGGTAGCAACTCAAAATGTTGGATTTTCCATCATTTTCTCAACTGGTGACGGTAGTCAACAAGGCAAATTGAGAGGGATAATCTCCTCAATGGGGGTTCACTTTTTAGAATTAGAATGCGTTCTTCTTTAAATTTCTGTAGATGTACTTGGCCCTCAGAAAAGGGGGTGCCGTAAAAGTCGTATCTTTTTTCTATAATGAGTGTTCTGTTACTATATTGTCCTCCAGTTAGTAGCACCTCCATATAATCCATCAAAAGTACGGCTCCTAATAAAGTCTTTAGGAGACGAAACGAGTCGGTTTGGAACAAAGCTTAGATGTTAGCATGCAAGCAAATGACTGATGGTCCAAAATTAGGCTGGGACTAAACGGCCGTTCACTAGTGTTGGGTTGAGCACTTGTGTTATGTAAAATTGTTCTATGTTTCTCTTATAAAAGAAACTATACTATGTGGATGCCAGGACGCTAGTGGAAATGCGCATGCACCACGCAGAAAGGGAATTACTGTAAGCATCAGCGTGCATTGGTGCATGTCTGGGCATACTCCCAGGATTTTCACCTGGTGGCCTATTTAAAGGATGGAATAGTGACCATTAATTGCTGGATGATCTTCAGCTCCCTGACATTCTTGCTTCTGTTCTTCCTGGTTACCCTGCTTGACTTTCTGTTCTTGGCTCAGCTTGTCCCTGGTTATCCCTTTGAGTCCTTCCGGATCATGACCTTGGCTTGCTGCTTGACCTTGCTCCTGCGTGATCTCCCTTGTATAATCCAACTTGCCTCCAGACCCTGCTTCTGGTACCAGCTTCTCATCTGGCCCCCGGCTTGTCACTGGAGCCTGCCTCCGTTACTACCGCCTATCTGTTTATGACCCTGGCCTAGCTCCTGACCATGTCTTCTCTTCCAGTCGTCTCACCGTGTAAGTCCTTGGCTCAGATTCCACACTTCGTCTCCCTGCCTACTAGTACTAGATCCCGGCTTGTCACTGGAGCCTGCCTCCGTTACTACTGCCTATCTGTTTATGACCCTGACCTAGCTCCTGACCATGTCTTCTCTTCCAGTCGTCTCACCGTGTATGTCCTTGGCTCAGATTCCACACTTCGTCTCCCTGCCTACTAGTACTAGATCCCGGCTTGTCACTGGAGCCTGCCTCCGTTACTACCGCCTAGCTGTTTATGACCCTGGCCTAGCTCCTGACCATGTCTTCTCTTCCAGTCGTCTCACCGTGTATGTCCTTGGCTCAGATTCCACACTTCGTCTCCCTGCCTACTAGTACTAGATCCTGGCTATTCTTCCTACCAGATCTGCCTTCTGGGTCCTACCCTGCACTTCTATGCTATCACTGCGTGGGCTGCTGGGCAACATTTGATTGTGAGACGTTCTCCTGCCTTCATCTATCACCATCTCTGCGAACCATCTCTACTGATGATCATCATCTGCCGTCCATGCCTGAGCCTACTGTTCTCAAATTTAGGTGTGTTTGGACCAAAGCTGCAAGGGAAGCCCTCTCATGACTGTGAACTCCACCAAGATAAGTGACAACGGATCTCTATCTGCCTTTTTTTAGGCTGTTGGTAAGTCTCTGGAAGGGTTAAGGAGAAAGGACGGGATCATTCCCCACAAGCGCCGCTTTAGCTGCCTGTTATTTGATGGGTTATTTTGGAATCGGTGAGTTTGCCTCCACGCGGGGGATCTCTCTGGTTGATGGATATAATCAACACCTTTGGAGGAAGTCCCCCATTGTGTGGAGAATTGGATTGTTGGTCTTGAAGTACATTTTTTTTTTTTCACAGGAGAACTCTATATGTGGATTTATTGACTTTAGGTCAATGACAAACATTACATTTAATTTGCATATAATATTTTTTCACCACTTTGTATGCTGCATCTATACATTTTGAATTTTGTGCAGATGTAGGTTTGATTGCACGTTTTGGGTGATTATATGGAGGAGCACTGTAAACTTGTATTTGCTTTGTGTTACTATATTGCTACTAGTTAAGTGTTAGAGATTCTATTTATTTAAAATTTTTAGCGCCTTCCTGCAGGCATGGCAGGATCTCTGGAGTAGGTGGAATCTGATTATTAAGCGGTTAATCCCACAGTGAGTCCCCTTGCAGGTTTTGAGTCCTGGTCCTCATTGCATAACTCCCCTTATGTCCTCCCCTTGTTTGTGTGGGATGCTTGCCAATCCAAAATATACTAGTGCTGGCTTCCTATAGCCGGTTCACACAGGGGAGACTTGTCAGGCTACCTAGTCGCCTGACAAGTCGCACTCCCTGCAGTGCAATGGAACCGTTCTAATAGGAGCGACTCAAGTCTATTACAGAAGTCGTTTGCAAGCTGCACTGAAGTAGCGCTGTGCGGGGCGGCATTGAGACGCCCCTGAAGTCGGATCGCCCCTGTGTGAACCGGCTCACTGATTTGGCGCTAGTGAACACCATAGGTCCAGCCTGCTGTGAATAGAGCCTCAGAGTTCCCACAAGAGATAGACATGTGCAATTTGTTTCGGTCTGAATGTAGATTCGGGCAAATTTTTGGTTATTCGGAGATTCGGATGTATCTGAATCTCCTAATTGAATAATAACGAATTTCGTTGAAATTCGTTTAATTTTGTTTCTTTATTCGTTTTCTATGAATTCCAAATTTTTGGAACAATTCAAGCAACGTCAAACTGGAAGAGCCATCTCCGAATAGGAGGGGGAGCCTTCAATACCACATATTGTACTGCTTTAACATCCCTACCCCAGTGATTTGACAACAATTCACACCTTCAGCCAAGTGAGTCAAAGGATGGGATTACGTCTCAGCACCAAGACTCCCAGCACCAAGGATGGGACTACGTAACTAGAACAAGGTGGGTGGTTCCACAACTTTCGCACCTCCTGTTCTTGGGCAATCAACATCTGCCTTGACACATTCCATCGTGATTGGATTAAAACTGTCAGTGTTACCATGAGACCTGAGACTCATTAGAGCTGAAGATGCGGCTTGGAGAAACCACAAAATTTACTCACAAAATGGTGGGTGCACAACCTGTGCAGACTATGACAGAGTGAAAGCTGACGCGTTTCGGGGGTGCACCCCCCTTCCTCAGAGCTTAGTTACTAAGGTAACTAAGCTCTGCGGAAGGGGGTGCGCCCCCGAAACGCGTCAGTTTTCACTCTGTCATAGTCTGCACAGGTTGTGCACCCACCATTTTGTGAGTACCCTCTCTTGCTATCAATTTTAATAAAAGTGTTTTTGGTAATGCACTAGGTGCGTGCGCCTTCCTTTTTCTCTTGTTTTCTAGTCGCTTTTGGATTTCCCCTTCCGAGGAGGGCTGCACACATCGATTCATTTACCTTTGCCCAGTTGGTTGTCTGCCATACAAGAGGACTTATCAGCGCGGGATTTTCTCACTTTCGTTTTGTATGTTAAACCACAAAATGTCTTCCATATTACAGAACAAGGCAAGCTGAATGTGACCAACTACTGCTAGATATCCCATGACTTGGATCAATGAGAACCTTCACAGACACGAAGTAGGACACTCACTTTGGTGAGGGAGGAGAGCCGGAAGCCTCTGGCCTTTTCCTTGCCGGCGTTCTCGTTCAAGAAGTTGCCCAACGCCAAGACGTAGGCCAGCACCAACGGAAATGCTTGGCTACTCAACAGCTGGCTACATGATTTGATCTTCAGCAGAAGTAACTGTAGAGGCAAAGTCTGTTCAGTGACATTTATACCTGGAAACACTGTCACCTAGTTTATTTTACCAAGCATGGAGGACATCGGAAAGGTAGACAAGGCCAATATGAATTCTATGTTGCTAAAATATGGAATCTATAATCCTGTTAATGTTTTTTTTAGATACAGAGGTGATCAAAATCCACTCAAAGCTGAACTACAAGCAAGCATAAAAGAGTATATTTATAAAACATTCATTAGCTAAATGTCATAAGCATTCACATAAGCTGAACAAAATGTTATCTTATTTTTTTTTTAAATCTTCAGCTCCATCTAGTGGTCAAAATGCAGTAAGTTTTCTCATTTAAGTATTTCAGAAAACGATACCACATTTTGACCACTAGAGGGAGCTGATAATACAGGAATTAATCCATTAGAAGAAAATTGGTGACATTGGGTTCAGCTTGCACGAATGTTTCTGACGTTTGTGCAACAAATGGTTTAGAAATAGATCTCTTGAAAAGATGACTTCAGGGTTACACTAATAACTTCTAATAGTCCTATTCTAAATCTGACTACTATCAATTCTAAAGTATAAATGTTTGCTTTGCCGCAGTATTGCATATTCTTCGATAGGCTTACCGGTTGCAGATATTTCATAATGCCAGGTAGCTCTCGTATTGTTAGCAGAGTGTCAAGTCTTGGGCACAAATCAGGAATCCTACACATCTGTAAAAAACAGAAATTAATATAGAGTATGGGTGTAGTGCCCAACACTGTACTGCAGTAGAGCGCCCCCCTCTGGTTTCAGTTCTTCTGTGCAAGAATCTACAGGAAGCTAATATTAAGCCAGGTCAAAACACTTATACTAGCTGTTTATAAAAATACATTTAAAGTTTAAGTAAACTCGAACAATGAACTTCTCTTATCATCTCCCCTTTGGTCTGTTAAATATACATTTGAAAACCCTTTTGCTATATCTGTTTGATAAGTAGGAAAAAAAATACCTGTAGAAACCCTGTCAGCCAATAATTTCCTGTGCTCTCTACCTGTGCTGACTGTGATCAGTTACATTTTTTCCCACCTCTCTCTTGGCAATACAGAACACGTCCCTTTTATAAGTTAGAGAAGAGGAAAGGAGGATGTGCTCTGTAGTCCTGCCCTGGGGTGGCAATGCTGGTTCTCTCCATAGATACAATGCGGTGAGTGAACATTGTCATCTTAGGGCAGAAGGTGTCATTGGTGGGATCGCCAGGTGAAAATAAAGAAGAAAAAAAGAAAGCATCTAAGGACTGCTGAGCTGCACCAAAACAGTTATATCTATTAGAATGTTTGTTTATTTATTTAGTGCTACCAAAATGGTCCATGATTGCCTGACATTAATCGCTAGCACATGGGGAGCAATGGAGTGTGGCGGTGTGAGGTAACGAGGGGTACACGATCGCTAATTACAGTCCGTTAGTACCTGGTAAAACCATCGTGATTTATTTATTTGTTTGTAAGATTATCTATATTGACAAAACCACGTCGAGTCGTCAGGAATCTACGAAAGAAAAAAAGAAGAAATAAAAGTGGACCGCTAGGGTGGTTACTGTGGAAGACGGGATTCTACTGTTACAAGTGAGTGGCGTAACATAGATACCTCTCTTGGTCGTAACGGTGGGGTCCCGTCCTGATGTCTCGTGTAGGAGGAAAGGAGAAGAGATTGAATATTTTCCCTGCACAAGACATAACGGT